>BMAO01017620.1:0-99660 GCA_019973975.1 Trichonephila clavata
TAATTATGTTCAAAACTTTTTTAGCAATCGCTGACTCCGTTTGATTATTTTCAAAAAATCACATTTCGAGTAAAACGCGCTTTAACGTATGACATCTTGCTTAAAGTAATGGCATCTGCTTTTACTATATATATATATAAGACCCTTGTAGTTTCTGTTCTAGTAAACGGAAAATGATAAACTTAGTATTTTTATAAAGCTAAAATAAGATGGCTCATAAAGTAAAACCATAAAAGAAAAAGTTGTCAATTTTTGGGCAAAATTCACAGTTTTAGGGTAATCGGATACCTTAAATAAATAATTTTCTTTAAAAAAAATTTTTTTTTTTCATGTACCATGTTTTTAAAACCATTTTCATGCATTGTCATCCACTTCTGAGTTATAGTCCTAATTTCAAGTCTCTAGCTCATCGGGAAGTTAGTTTAAAATCAATTACAAAATTCCACCCGGACAGACATACAAGAAAGCGAGTTAATAAAAACATGGTAACCTGTAGAGCCCCTCTTTGACCCTAGAGACACGAAATTGAATACATAGATGCAACTCGACCCGTGCTATCGACAGGTGATCTTGGTTTGTGTAAATTCGTGAAGTTCTTGAGTTATGGGGCTTCTGTCGAAATTGGAGCCCATCTCTACGTGGGCTCGGGTTCAACTTGGTAGAAATAATTAATAAAATATTTTATTTACAAAGCATGTTATTTTTTTAAAAATATGCTTAAATAGTTTAAATATAGATACATAAAATTCATAATTTTTTAATGTAAATTTAACACAGCTATTTCAAATATTTAAATGCATTATTGATTTTGTTTATTATTCACATACAAGAGTATAAAATAACTCGCAACATAGAGCAAATTCTCTATATCGATTTTGAACAAACCTTGTTAGAAAAACACTCTTTTCTTAATACTGTACAGATTCGGTGAAAGCATATGTTTGTTAAACAATTACTATAATTCTCATAAGTAATACATGTACTAATTCACACATAATTAGTATATGTTCTAAGATATTAAACTAACAAACCATTTTAGAGTTATTTTGGATTGAAAATATGACTATTTCAAATACTGATAAAAAAGATATTTACCAAGCATATAAAACGTTGAAGGCCATCCTCCAAAGAGGTCGCTGCTGCATAAAGAACCAGAGACCATAGCACCAATAATGTTTCCAAGCGGGCCTCCTAAATTGATTATCGTAAAAACTCGGCTTCTCTCAAATTTTGGAGCCCACCTACTTACTCCAAAGGCGATTGCTGGATAAATTACACCCTTAAGCAAAACATCAAACACATTTTAAAAATTTAAATAAAAAAAAAAGATACACAAGCTTTAAAAGCAGATTATTGTCATAGGCTTTAATAAAAAAAGGAATATACACTCAAGATCCAAAACATTATGACCACCCCTACATTTTGCAATGAACTCGCCTGGATGACGTGGAAGGCAAGTGATCAGGTGGAAGTGGTATTTAACTGCTGCTGAAGAGTATAAAGAATCATTCATTCACTTACTTCTGTGTGTGGTGGGAAAGGCTGCAGATCTAAGCGACTTTGATAGAGGGTAGATTGAAATGGCTCGAAGGCTCTGAGCAAGTATTTCCGAAACTGCATGACTCGTGGGTTGTTCGCGATCTACAGTTGTTAGTACTTATGCAAAGTGGATGAATGACGGTGAAAACAGCAGTAGACGACATGGTGTTGGACGTCCACATGCTATCAAAGATAAAGTTCGTCGGAGACTGTCCATCGCGACTGGTCCATGGATCAGTGGGAGAGAGTTGCCTGGTCAGATGAATCACGGTTTGCCATTCATCACACAGATGGCCGTGTCAGGATACGCCGTCTTCCAGGCGAACAGTTGCTCCCTCAATGTATAGTAGGTCATACACAGGCCGGTGTTGGCAGCATTATGCTTTGGGGGACGTTTTCTTGGGCGTCTCTGGGACCCGTAGTTGTGGTAGAGCAGACCATGAATGCTACAGGGTATCTGAACATCATTGTGGACCAGTTGCACCCTTACATGGCCTCTGCTTTTCCAGCTGGAAATGGAATGTTCCAACAGGACCCGTGTCATAAGACTAAAATTGTGTTGGAGTGGTTCCAGTAACATGATGCAGAATTCCAGTTAATTTCCTTGCCGTCTAACTCACCGGATCTCAATCCGATAGAATACATGTGGGATGTCATGGGACGGCAGCTCAGAGCTCAAAGACCACCAATTCTCACTATCTGGGATTTGCGTGACCATTGCTTAAACAGCTGGTACAATCTGTCTCCGGCCATCTACCAAGGGCTTGTGGCAGCACCCATGCCAAGGCGGGTTGAAGCTGTGTTGCGCACCAAAAGTGGGCCAACTCGTTATTGACAGGTGATCATAATGTTTTGGCTCTTGAGTGTATTTTTTCATAAGATGAGTGGAAACTCATGGATTAATTTGGAAGAGAAAATAAAGTACACTCCCACACGTGGGAAAAATCTTTTATTTTCTATAGTATATTTTTCATCTTCAACATTTTAGTGCAAACTTCTACTGTTATGGAATGAATAAAAATAATTTTTTTGTCCATTTTTACTTGAATTTACAAATTTTTGAGTTTTTCTATAAACAGTACCTTAGAGATGTCATAAAAACTATTTACCCCCAATACAGCAATGTATATTAGATTTTAATTACCTTTTGAAAAAAAAATTGCTTACTTCTTTAGAGTTTCTAAATTTGAAGAATTCATTATTATAGAAGAGTATATTTTATATATAAATATTTGAGAAACTCTTCTTCCCCGGTTTATATTTTATTCTCTTACATTAAATGAAGGTAAGTTACATATTTTTTAAATCAAAATTAAAGAAACTAAAGAATAAAATATTACCTGACCTAATCCTTCCATAATTCTGATTGTAACGAAAACTATTACTCCCAAATTAGCAGCCAATGGTATGAACATATAAAGGCCAGTAGTCATTAGAACTCCTGCGGCAAAAAACCACTTGGCTCCGAATCTTTTACACAGGATACCTCCAGGCAATTGAGTTATAACATAACCGTAGTAAAATGCACTCAAAATAAAACTTTGAGTTTTCGAGTTCCAATTGTATTTCTTTCCCTAAAATTAATAAATGAAACATGAGTAAAGTATATAAGAGAGAATAGATCTCCTTCTTGTGTGTATATTGAAATTCATTAATCGCCATTGCATGGGAAACAACACTTCAGAGGCCAATTATATTCATACTAATCCTCGCATTAACATTTTACTTAGATAAGGAACCCCTTCGCCTCCGTAATTCCTTGGAAAGCCCTTCTCACCGTGGGACATATTCGGCAAGAACTTGTAAAAATTTAGAAAATTGCAAGCTGTTAGGACCAGTGAACCAACCATAATTTGGCGCGGAGCGAGGAATGTTGTGACGGATCTATACGCGGTTCCACTAATCTCTTCTTGTCTCTTTAAGGAAAATATTTAATACAACCAACCTTGATCGAGTAAGGAAACGTGATTATGTAAATGAGGTACATTATATAAATTCTGTTTTCACGAGTTGGCAGTAAGCTGTAGACCCGTTGTTGTTGACAAGCTGAAGTTGATACATTGGATGTGTGCAAGTAGGAGTTAACATAAAGTTTGAGAATTAGCTGTTAGTTGAAGATTGAAAAGGAGTGGAATTAGTTAAAGATTACTGAGCGTGGAGCCTACGACATTGAACAAGCCGAAGAGAGTGCCTGCAAGTTTACAGTGCAGGATACGATGCATAAAAGATTCAGGTACTGTGCGTTTGATTAAGTAGAAGTTAGTTTATTAGTGTGCGACGTAGTTATATTTGAGCAAATTTAAGCTGTCTTAGATTCAGTTGAGGGTCTGTAATAGTATCCCCGTGTTATAGAATCTCATCTCCGCACTCTACTATATATCAGCTACCTTAATTAGAATTGTATTGTGTCTAATTGATCATAAGAATCAATAAATTAATTAGATTGAAAACATGTCTGTGGATTATTCTGTTTCTCCCACACATCTAGCAGGGTTTACAGGTAGACAAGAGGGTTCAGATGTAAGTAGGAACCAAATGTTATCACAATTTGTATTGCAAATTTTCGTCCCTTAAATAGGAGATCCCAGTTTTTCGCCAGCACTTTCAAAGCCTACTTGACACCAAAGCCATCTCGAACCCATATCAGTTGTCCGCCCTCCCTTCTTTCAGACCAAGGAATGATGCAGATAGATTGAATTTGTACAATATTAATGAAGGACATGTCCTGGGAGTAATGGTTAGTTAAAACGCTTAACAAATCAAATATTTACATCGTTCCCTAGTCTGAAAGGGAGAAGAGCATGCAACTGCTGATGCTGACTCGAAACATTCTTCCCTCACCTGACCTGTACTAAAACTATGTGACAGCTAGAAGGTGCTTCTGCAACTTGGACTAACCACTTGATCCTGTTACAATAACTGTAACAGTCAGTTACAATTATTATAACAAGGGCGGTTTCATCCATACTTACAGAGTTGTGTATTGATACATAATCAAAAGATTATCGACGTCAACTTATGATTTCTTTTTCTCGAGTAACTATCGAATTGATAGCATACGTACCTTATTTCGATTCCATCGTCTTTTGACTAACAAATAAATGATCAGACAAATAAAAATTGTTTGAATGGGCTACGCCCTTAGTTGCCGCGCCTTATAACACATACTCATAATTATAGCCCAGAATGGACAGAATTTGCTTAGTACATTTTTTTATCTCCGAATTTTTCACACATAACATAGAATCATAGAATATATATAATCATAAAATGCATGATCTTAAAATACATAGAATGCATACATTATTCTCAAATCACTTTTGTTTTATCAAAACGTAAATCTAATATCATTTAAAGTGATATAGATTTTATATTTCATGATAAACATTACCCCCATTAAAATATTTTTTTGATAACTGATACATAGTACAAAATATACCTGAAGACAATAAAGATATTTTAAATTCATTTAATTTGAACATATATTGAGTCCGGTTTTACTATTAACTTCAATTTTAAATAAAAATTTAAGAAGTGCGTAAAACTAAAAAAATATATAATTTAATTTTTTTTATAAAACTTTTTTTTTGAAACATATTACAATATCCAAAAAATTAGTTCATAAGCAATCTTTTAGTAAGCTTAAAATATTTGTGTAAATATTTACATCTATATATTTTTGGTTCTCTATAACAATTAATATAATGGAATAGCAATATTCCTGAGAGTGTATTCAAAGGCTAGATTTATTTATGTATGAATATACAGCAGAAGAGACACACATAATGTGACTTGAAGTAAATGTTAAATGATTATTTAACACACAGAAATTTCTAAATATTCTCTACAAAATTTCTAAATTTGTACCTAAAGTTCACACCTGAGATTCATCAAAAAACAGACAAAGAATCCAAAGGTTTAATCCCATTTATCAAAATAAATTGCCATTCTCAGAGTTTAAGAGAATTATAACACATAGCCAAAGAAAAAAATACAAGAAAAATTAGATGACAGTATAGCAGCTATCATTAAATCTAAATTTGAATTTTCCATGTTGCTATAATATACAGGGTGTCCCAAAACGACCGCATAAACTCTGCACAGCTAGATTCCTCGTTAGGAGTACATAAAAACTGCTCAAAGAAGCATTCCTGTACTATCTATAGTTTACGAGAAAAATACGAAAAACAAAGTATGACGTCACTTCCGGTGCAAGAAAAAAACTCTTTATTGAACATATCAACAACAGTATTTGCATATCTTTCCAGACGATAATGCTTAAAACGTTCGTCGTGCATGTCGCGCCATGCATGCGCGTGCCGTGGAATGACGTTAAGCCGCCGTTGAACTGGTATTTAAAAGGCTGCATCCTGCAGCTACCGGTAGTCTTCGTATGGTTACCATGTGTTCCGTTCATGACTACTGCGACATGTACTTGCGACATGACTTGCGACATGCCTTGTGAATATTGCGACATGCCATCTCAAGGAACTGGTGTATTGAGACGTAGTGACAACACAAATGGACTTAGTTGCTCATCTGCACGCTGCTTGTACGTTGGTACGACCCCAAGTTGCCGCGACGTGTGATGACAGGCATTCCATGGCGTGCTCAAGCCTGCCTCGACATGCACGGTGAACAATTTGAACATTTCCCTTAAATTGTGCATAAACTGCTGTTGATATGTTCAATAAAGTGTTTTTCTTGCACCGGAAAAGTGACGTCATACTTTGTTTTTCGTAATTTTTCTCGTAAACTATGGATCGTACAAGAACGCTTCTTTGGGCAGTTTTTATGTACTCCCAACGAGGAATTTAGCTGTGCAGAGTTTATGCGGTCGTTTTGGGACATCCTATATACGCCAGGGGTGTCAAACACGCGAACCGCGGGCCACATGCAGCCCACAGTGAACATTTTTGGGACTTGGCCAATATATCGGCACACAATAATATACACTAAAAATTTAAGAAATTCTCCTGAAATCGGAAAAAGTTAGTAGAGCAGAGATGAGATGTCAAGTATTAGGATTAGGGATTGCAATATTGGACCAAAAGTTCAATACCGGTATTGGTATTTTTTAGATCTTAATACCGGGATACCAGTTTTAATATCGGTAGTAGAAATTTTATAAAAAGAAAAAAAACACAAGTGTTTCTTTGTTTTATTTCCCAGTTTTATCATGAAAAATAATTTGTTATTTATAAATTATAACGTATATAAAGAATCACAAAAAAGTAAAGGGATATCTTATTTATTTAAGTCACAAAAAAGTGTAAATATGACTATTCAGTCTGAGGTACTATTTAAAATTTATGAAATGCGATCTTAAGAAAACATAATGCATCAATTGTACTTTATGATATGCAAATTCAATGTGAATAACAAATTCATTAATTCAAAATATATCGAAATATTACGCACATTCTTCACAACTACAACTTTGTTTTCACACACACGAATATAAGACAATGAATCCTGCACGTGTGCAGTATCGCTCTAAGCTATAATAAAATAGTTTTGGCCCGCTTCATTGGACGATTCAGATATCTTAGTGGTTAGAGCATCGGACGCCAGACCGGAAGACCTGGGTTCGATGCCACCAAATACTCGCCGAGTACAAAACGGAGCACGTGCTCGTTAAATCTGTGGGTCCGAATGGTGTCGCCATCTATTGTGAGCAAAATCGTGCTGTCACCTTCATGGGCTCAAAGCTTAGGCTAATGACAGACCATAGCCCGTTACCATGATGAATTCCGTGGGCCTCCATCTGACTACGTCAGACAGGTGGCATAAGCAACAACAACACATATTTTATCACTTTTCTTGATTGTCCGATGCTACTTTATATTCAAAGTCTAATTAATTTCGCCCTTTAGTGAGACATAAAAACAGAAACATATACTATTTTGCTACGTTGATGATCCCTGAACATATAGTGGAGACATTTTAAGAAATTTCTTGTAAATACCAAAGAAAACGGTATTTATAATTATGAATACTAGTATTATAAAATGGTACAAAAGGCTCGAAATACCAGTATTCTGTATCCCGGTATTGCAATCCCTAATTTAGATGTAAACATTAAATTTTCTCCTTGTTCTTTTATATATGTTCATTATAACTCATTATTCGAAATAAACCTACATTTCTGTGAATATTGATTTTTCTTCGGCCTTCATAAAGTTAAACCTTGTTGGTTTGGCCCAAGTTGGCCTTTGACACTCTTGATAAACACTATCTATCACTAAGTAATTGGACACCTGTGATAAAAGAGATAAACAAAATTTATTCATATTCAATAAATGGCAGAGCGTCCAACTGAGGCAATTACAGCCTTAACACTCCGGGGCAGGCTTTCCACAAGTTTTTGATGATGTATAGTAATATTTTCTTCTACTCGGCTTGGAAAAGACATGTAAGTTCTTTCACCGATTTTGGACGGTTGCTGCACCCCTTAATTTAGCGTTCAAACTCGTCCCAGAGATTTTCTGTACGATTCATCTCTGGATTCTATGAATGTCAATCCAGTCGGTTCACCCCATTATCATCACACTAATCCATAGTGGGCCTCACAACTTGACAAGTGGCGTTATCATACTGGAAGTAACAATCATTCAACCCATAAAATTGTCTCAGCGTAGGAAGCACATTGCTGTCTAGAAAAATGCAGTCAGTGTTGAGCTTACCATGAATTAGGATCAAAAGTCTAGGTCCAAACCAAGAGAAACATCCCCAGACCATAATTACACATCCGCCAAACTTTACTGCAGGCACAATGCATTCTGACAAAAAGTGTTATCCGGGCTGATGCCAAATCCAGACTCTTCCTTCCGACTGGTAAAGATTGAACCTTGATTCATCACTCCTAAGAACCTGTTTCCACTCATCTAAAGTCCAATTTTAAGGTAACTGGGACGTGACAGCGCTACAAATTTTCCATTTTTTTTAAATTTTACTTTTAAAAAATTGAGGGCCCTTTGCTGCATCCATAGATGCATTATTTATGACAATTGGATAAATAGAACGTTAGAAAATTGAATTTTAAAATTGTAAGCAAATGTGATGTAATTACGGTTCAGGTACACTTCCTTCAAAATTCATTTTTTTTAAAATATTTATTGTAAAATACTAATTTTTCTATACGAATAATGTAATTTTTATGTAGACTCATGTCCATAAATTAAGGATAATTCAGAATCACACAGAAATTGAACTCTAAAATAGAAATTTCACCTGTACAGATGTGTATCACACACATCTTGAAGAAGAATATGCAAATTACAGGAAACCACCAGATGGCGCGGATAGTACGTCACAATGACGAGAGTGTAAGAGAGGGGTATATAAAGAATGGTGGCAAAGAAGTAAAATTGTTCACAAGTGCTTTAAAAGCCTTTCAGTGCAATAACCGCATAGTTATGGCCAAAGGAAGCATTTGGATGATTTTTTACGTGGTAGAATTATCGGACGACTGGAATGTAGACGTACCCAGCTGGAAGTATCCGAGGAACTTGGAATCGCCCAGAGTGTCATCTCCAGGCTTTGGCAACGATTCCAAGATGATGGTAATGTGAGTAGATGTTACAGCACAGTTCGCCCCCGAGTTACAACGCCGAATGAGGACCGGTATTTGGCAGTTACTGTCAAAAGAAACAGACGGAGCACAGCATCAGACCTATCTCGTCAGCTCTCTTCAGCTACCGGTACGACAGTTTCAAGGCAGACCGTGTACAGACGCTTAGGGCACATTGGTCTATATGCTCGTAGGCCTGTCAAATGTGTTCCCCTTACCGCAACTCACTGTCGCTGCGATTAACCTGGAGTAGAGAGCATGCATTGTGGACACCGCAACAGTGGTCTTGTGTGATGCTTTCCGACGAGTCCAGGTTTAGTTTGCAGTCTTATTCTCACCGGACTTTCATATGGAGAACGCCAGAACGCTATAAAGTTCGGTGAATGACGTCAGAACGGCCGATCTAGCAACACTGGCGAAGCAAAACGCTGCACATGCTTAGCGGCAGGTGTTGACCACCTCCCCCACCGTTGTTCAGTTGAGACTCATTTGTGTTTCGTGTAAGACTTGTTTTATAAAATGCTTGTTTAAAACGTTGGTCCTTAACTGAGAACAGGAAAATGAACAAGCAAAAGATCAATTTAAGTTTTGTTTTAAGCTTGGCAAGACACCAAAGGAAACGTATGCGATGCTGGTATGTGTTTATGAAGGTCAATCACTGACCATGAAGGAAACGTATGAGTGGTTCGCCGTTTTCGAAAAGCAGGGAAAGTGTTTCTGACAACCCCCGTAGCGGAAGACTAGAGACCTCCGTCACTGATGAAAGCCTTGAAGAAGTGAGGAATTTAAGCAAGAATGATCGTCAATTAACTGTGTGCGTGATAGCTGATGAACTGCAGATTAACCATGAATCCCTGCGATAAATCATTATCTAGAATTTAGGGATGAGAAAAACGTGTTATCAATATGTACGATATTCCTAACATCCAACGAAACGTGACGAGGCTTTTGAAATCTATCCCAAAAGAAGACTTCTTGCAAAGTTTCCAGGACATGTACAGCAGATCTCACCCGCACATAGTTATGGGAGGTGACTATTTTGAAGGACGGTAAGGTAACTTTCTTTAATATTTCATCTACGTTAATGTTACAAGACTATTCATCAAACTTTATTGTCAGAGCTTGTATATATATATATGTCGTGTTTTTCGAGTGAACATCAAGACATTTTATTTTAACCGTCTTTATTCCATGAGATCATTTTGTAATCTGTTTGTAAGAGAGAGAGAGAGACGGACACGTGTTAAAAATCAAGAGTCCCCGGCCACTCAAAAGCCAGATGTCTGTTCAAGTACATTCCTTATTGAAGAGGTATATTTGAAATACTAGGTAATAAAAATTAGTGATAGGAGCGGCGAAGATCTTTTAAAGCCATGTGTTATCCATTCCCGAACTGGGTAATAAATTTAATACTTGAAGATGTAACGGGAAAATAAAAATTAGAAGTGGTTAGCGATTTAATTTTAGATCTAATTTAATTATCCTTACATATATATATATATATATATATATATATATAATATAACAGAATCACACATATATATTATCACTTCAAATAACTTAATTTCATACATGATTTCCCCTTGCAGTCTCTTACCACCAATCTAGACTGAAAGTTTATTAAATAAAAATAGAACTATTTAGCATTTTTAATTCTTAAATAATTGCTCAAACTTTCAAAAATGAGTTTTTCGAAGTTAATACAAATATTTCGTTATTTCCGCGATTCAGCAGCGTATACAGACTGTTTGTATTTGGGGAGGAGGCTTACGTTTTAAAAACATGTGGATAAAAGCATAATCTTTATGCAGAAATTTAAAAGTTTTTTGATGAATGGGAGGGTTTTAAAACTCTAAACCAGTGGTGGGCAAACTTTTTTAATGGGGGGCCACAAAGTTTAAGAAATTCTAGAGGAGGGCCAGAATTATAGAAAAAAATGCATTTTGTGTGAAAGGTTTTAATCATAATGTTATAAAAACATTACAGCATTACACACAAATGTTACAAATTACTTTTTACCATAAATAATATTTATTTTAACTTTTATTCGAAGGCCCTGACATGTTAGACGTGTGAGACATATGGAATTGCTTTTGATTTTCCATAATATTTTCGAAAGCAGGTTCCAGCTGTGTCGAAGCAACTTTCAGCAGTGCGAAAAGGTGTTCATCAGTCAATCGGTTTCTGATAGAGTTTTTCCGCAATTTCATGGTCGAAAAAGTCTGTTCGCATACATAAGACGACGCAAACATCGCCATGATTTTCTGGGCGTGAGCAATCCTCTTTAGGAATTCAGCATTCGGCAGTGCTCTATAAAAACCTAGTTTTGTGGAATTCAAGAACAATTGCTTTAAATGGGTACTACACTGCATTTCAATAATTTCCAACTGCAATTCTGGAGATACATTTTCCGGGTCTACATCAAACGGCATCGAGAAAACATCTGGCGATGATTGAATTTTCTTAAAATCTTGAAACCTAGTTTCAAATTCTGCGTGAATGTTTGGTGTTGAAATGACGAGCAAGATTAAAATCTTTAAATACCGCCACTGCTTCATAACAAATAAGACATATTGGTTTACCGTTGTATTCCATAAAGAAATATTTCCACGTCCACTCTTCTTTAAACAAATGATACTCGGAATCGACTTTTCTTTTTTATACTCCATTATCTTAAAAGGGGTGTTTTTTCCCCAAAAATTTATGAATGTAAAGCGTTCGCGAACAAGCAAGAACAAGAGACAAAATTAACGAAAAACGTGAGGATCGGTCAGTAACAGTTGGCGAGTGGCGACTGAGTTCACTCGCCCGCGCCTCTCATTTAACCACGCTTTGCACACCGTATTATGCAACACATGAACTACGCAGCTAGTTCAGCTTCTTCTGTAGGCTATGCTTCTATAATTCTACTAAGTAAAATCCACTTTAAACTTCTCGACCGTCAAAACGTAATAGAAGCGGGCCATGTACTATCCATGTCGATAAACCCTAGGCGGGCCGGATTAAATACTTTCGCGGGCCGGAGTTGGCCCGCGGGCCGTACTTTGCCCATCACTGCTCTAAGCCCTACCCTAGTGTACCATACTATCGTGAGTTGCTATCAGAAATAGAACCGATTGACAGAGTTGAATAGGAATTGACTAATAAGTGATCAATATAAAATATCTAAATTATAAAATGTAATTCCCCACAAACTATTATTTCAGATGAACTAAATATATTGTTATATCAAAAAACAAAAAACAAAAACTGCACAATATCAACTCTAATGATAAAACAAGAAAAAATTACAAAGAATTATATTACTTAACCTACTAATAGGGAAGATGGATTGGCCTCAAAATACTGTTCACTGTCTTGAGTCATGTTGAATAGAAGATCTGGATTCTCATGTTTAGCTTCAGAAGAAGTATCTTCTGTGAAATTAACCATGGCTACCATAGCAACACTCATACTTGTTCGTGTTGCATAAACAATGAGCGTTCCAAAAAATCCTAGGATCGTAAACGCAAACCGCTTTGGAATATAACATTTTGTCATCCCTAAAAAATAAATAAATATTTTTGAAATAAATATCATAAAGTTAGTATTCTAGATATTATTATTATTGAAATCTAAATGCATTTGTTTTAATTTCAAAAATATTTCTTTAACTGCCAAAAATAAAAATAAAATAAAATTTCGAAGTAAAAAATATTTTTTTAAGGTTTCAAGAACAAAGGCTGCACAAGTAAAGCTCATTATTTACTAAAACATACCAAGACACTGCTCTTGAAATAATTCAGTTTGATCAATTTAAAAGTTCAGTCAAAAACCAACAATGTAGTAATTGGTTCCACAGTTCTCCACTAGAGAGCAGCACCTGATGTTCCTTGCAAGCCCAGGTCGTAAAACAGAAATAAAATACATCGTAAGCTTTCGTGCTGGAGTGTTGGTTTACTACAGCTCTCGAAAAGAGTCAAGCAACATGCTACCAATAACTGACTGATCGCGGATAGTCTACCAAATACAGTTGACTCTCAATAATTCGAAGTTGAAAGGACCAAAGAAAAACTTCGAATTATCAAGAGAGCAAGAAAAATCTCCCGGATTTTTTTGGAACACATTTAAGTTTTAAACTGTGAAATAAAGCAACAATTGTACATATGAAAAAAAACTACTTAAAAGTATTTTTAAAAGGTACATATTATACAGTATAAATATTATACAGAAGTTAAAATTCATGTATTGAAATAATACATTTATGTAGTAATACTCGAACAGGACTCTTGAACGCCCCACCAAATCTCTTCCATTTTTCATTGGAAATACTATCGTTTCGCACCCGGTTCCCTCCCACACTGTCCTCAACACCATTGGTTCTTCAAGGCAAGGTCAAATCCGGCCTGTTTCTTATTTGGTGCCACATACTGTAAGTCACACAGATGAGTCATAAATCATTATGTCAACTCAAAGCAAAAAAGCACAATCTTACACATTTATTCTTCAGAATAGCGGACAGAAATTTGAAAGATATGAACAGCTGACAGCAGGTTCGGCCAGAACTGTCCACTTGAAGAAGGAAAGCAATGAAAGTGTTTTTTCACCTGAGGAACTGGGAATCACAAAGAAGGGGGTAACAGACAAATGGTCATCAAAGAAGCTACGTTACAGGAAAGACATGCAGAGACAATACAACACAAAGCATGTAAGCTCCAGCCCGTTTGCTACAGGAATCTGGATAGTAAGGGATCGAATTGTCGAGAGTTTTATAAGCTAAATTCGAATTATAGCGTATTGTAGTCTGGCCAGCCACAGATTTTACTTCGAAATATTGTATGTACCAAAACATTTTGTTTTAATTCGAAATATCAAGAGTTTTTCTAGGGGCTGAGCATATACTTCGAATTAGCGAGAGGTTCGTATTATCGAAAGTTTGAATTAGCGAGAGTCGACTGTATATCCAAAATCCATGAGCGAAGTTTTTAGCCTCAGTAAACCCACCAATTCTATGTATCTGTATGTTACATACAGTCGAACCCCCATTTAACGAATTCATCACAAACGGACCAAACATTTTGTTCGTTAAATCGGGGTATTCGTTACATCGAAGTCCAAACATAATACAAATTTTTTGCACTTACCTTTTGAAATTCTATAGCAGGCAACCACACAAAACATATCCATTGTTAGAAATTACACACTTTTTATTCAACAGCTAAAAATAGTGAATTATTACATTCCATTTAATTGGATATTTTAAAATACTGATAAATGTGTCTTACAATCTTTTTGATTCCTGACTCGAAAGAGTTATTGTTCGACTTTATGCAGGGAAGAAAATACAGTGTCAGTTACATTTGCTGCATGAGGTATATTTTCACAGTTTCCAAACAAAGTAACGCTGTAGAAAATGTAACAAATTTGATAGAAGTTTCATTAGCAATATCTGCATCAGAATCAATATTCATTGCCTTCGACAAATCAACAATTTCCTCAACTTCAGTTGCACAGGTAGACAGTACGTCATCCAATTGAATAAAACCTGTCCTATTCAAAATACACGCGATAGGTTACACTCTTGACGCATCTGTAAAGTCTAATAATGGCCTGTACCCTTTCCCTTCGAAATTTGGTGTTGGCAAGAAAAAATTGTGGGAAATATTGGGCATTTGGGGAAAATCTAGTTTTTTGTAATATAAACAAATAAAAAAATTGCGGCTGTTGAAACTGTTCGTTAATTTGGGGTTTCTTATTCGTTAAACAGGGGTTCTCACCTTCACTTTAATCGGGGGGAAATAAAAATTCGTAAAATAAGAGGTTTCGGTACATCGGGGCCCCACTGTGTGTATATATACTCTATAACAAAAAACAAAAAATACCAAGAAGTAGCCCGATTATAATGAAATTTCGTATGTAAAGACATTTGTACCGAACATGCAAATGATTAAAATTTGGTGTCCAATGAATGAATATCGGGACTACACAGCAGCAGAACTGCATACTCAGCAGGTGTCTATAAGAAGCGATTCTCAATCTTATGGTTAAAATTTCTTTTGCATTGCGATTTAGGATACCTTTCAATGACTAAAAAAATGCCTCACCGCAGAATTCGAGCTCATTAAGAACAACTGTGAGAGTTTGAAAGAGATGTATCATTGGATTGAAAGAGACAGGATGGGCAAATCGTAGAATAACTCGCCATATGGCTCGAAGCGATGTGGACATTAGAAGATGTCAGCATAAATGGGTGGACAATGACCGAGTTCAGCGTCATGATGGTAGTGGTCGACCTAGGGCCACAGCAAATCAGGAGGACAGATTGATTGTCAGATCAGTGGTCACAACGTATGATTCATCGTTATCAATCATCAGACGTGTGACCCACATGATAATGTTCACCATGACCATTCACAGAAGGCTGATAGAGTAAAATTTACGCTCGTACCGACCACTATGCCACTTGCCACTCCCGCCTGCACAGTGTCGAGCTAGATTGCACTGGTGCTTGGCTCTATCAGGTTGGAATCTCATGTCGACTGGGGATGTATACTTTTTAGCGACAAATACCGCTTGCACCTGTGTCCTGACGATTATCGAAGACGTGACTGGAGACGCGCAGGGCAGCGTGCCCATACTTCTTTCACTATTGCACGTCACACAGGCCATCAACCATGATTTATGGTCTGGGGTACCATTTCTTTTGACAGCCAGCCTCCTTTGGTCGTCATTAGAGGAACACTTGCATCACAGCGGTACGCTGACGACATTCTAAGAACTGTTTCGCTACCATTCTTTTTGCAGTACCCTGGCCTTATTTTTCTATAAGATAACGTCAGACCACGTGTTGCTATTAACTGTCTTACAGCTTGTCAAACAATTCCTTGGCCAGCCAGATCACCAGATCTTCTCCAATCGAGCTTGCATGGGATATGATGGGAAAGTAACTGCATCTGCCAGAGACAGTTGATGACTTGGCCCGACAATTGGAGCAAATTTGGCAATAAATACTGCAGGAGACTATTAGGATGTTTCATCACTCTATGCCACGTCGAGCGTCAGCTTGTATCCAGGTTAGAGGTGGGTCAACACCTTAATGAGCTCGTTACTTTGCAACTATGTAACCCTGAAATAAATGATTTAATTTTTTTCTGAAATTTTAATCATTTTCAATTTTATACATAATATTTCTATTCATCAATTTTTGTCTCTATCGGACAACTCGTTTTTGGTGTGTCGTTTTTTTTTTTGTTTTGTTATAGAGTGTATATAATTGTAACATACAGACATAACGGGAATATATACATACACACGCGTGTATATTATATATTAATACTAGTTCAAAAAAATCAATGAAGAGCAAGAAATAAACCCAGTGAAAAAAAATAATTTTCTTAATCACTTAGATGGAAACCTTTAATCATATGAATTAAAAATTCAATTATCTCTGAAACACACATAAAAGAGTTATCCATAAAAGAGTTATTCATCAATAAAACTGACGATTCAAATATTAAATTCCTTCCACAAGTTTACATAATTTGAAGTTATTCTAATAGAGAGAAAATAAATACGATTAGATAAAATATGAAATATCTTACTTCTTCAAGCGAAATTTTATCGTTCTTCTAGAATCTTTTTTTTACAGCTCTTCCCGATCAATAGTACAGCACTGCATCTAGCTAAATCACGAATAAGAAAACTCTCTCTTTTTTTATTTTACATTGCACAGCACACGATTTGCCGTGAATACTAAACCTACTGTTGCATTGTAGCAGGTTTGTTAAATCCGATGCATTCGACTCTGATGATAGTTTTACTATTGGGGTGAGAAAATTATCTATTGTTTTAATTCACTTTTTTGTGTATAATATTTTCATTTGTTTTTTCTTCTTTTTTATTGCTTCGTGTATGCTTATATATTACCACGAAAGCACTCAAATGCGTTTTAGATTTATTTTCACAAATTGATGCATATTTAATAGAGTATTATTTCAAGGAAGTTTATTGAGATGAACTTAATCTTTTGTCTATTTTCGGAATAGTAATAATTGATTTTATGATTCTTCTTGAATATGAGATTTCTGCAGACAAAACTGGATAGCTCAAGGTGAATTTCATTCGAAAACCTCATTCAATAACTTATACTTTAATTGCTTTTTCCTCTCTCTCAGAAATAATTCAGATCAATTAATCATAGACTAAGTCCTGCGTATTTAGAAAATATTTGATATATACTCTTAATATATATTGAATTTTTTTTTATCAAAAATAGTCCTTTCTGAAATAAAACTTTTGAATAACAGCAATCTATTAAAAATTACAACCATTAAAAAGAATTAGTGTCAGATTTTTAAGAAATGAGTGAAATATACGCTACTTAAAATTAGATGCAAAAATGTTTCAGAAGGACGCATTCATTTGTTTCGAAATATTAATGTCTATTCAATTATTATTTTCTCTTAAATGTTACAATCATTGATAAACTATTTGCATGAATTTTAATGATATATATTTAAAACGCGCTCTCTTCTTGGATTATTATACATTTAAAGTAAAATTTATTTATTTTTACAATTATATATTAATACTGAATTAATTTTATGTTGTTGTTACCAATGCCACCTGATCGGCAAAGGCCAGATCGAGACTCACGAAATTCATCATAGCAAAGAACTAAATACCGCCTGTCGTTAGTCGTAGCTATGAGCATCATAGAGGCGACAGTACGATTTAGTTCATTTCCACCCCAGTTTTGAGAATGAACATCATGGGGGTGGTCAAGGGCCTCCCACCTCTCTTCTCCTTCCACCAACCTCACGAGAGGACTTGTGGCTCGACGACTATTTAGAGTATCCCCATGCCGCGAAGTCACTATACAGTTACAAACATCCATGCCTTCTCCGGGATTCGAACCCAGGCCCTACGGCACAACAGTCAGCGTCTCTAACCTCTATACCGGTGGGGCTTTATTTTAATTTTTAGATGAATTTATTACATTACATCAAGGTTGCTACTCTGATTTTCGATATTTTAACTCACGCAGTCACTCTCTGTGCTCATGATAAAGTAGAAGTGATTTTAAAATGTTATTGCATATAATATTATAACTCAAGAAATTGTATAAAATTCCTATAGCTTAGTGCTTGAAGAAATTTAGGTTCGAGCAAACCAAAAAATAAAAACTACGAATTTTTTTTTCTAAATAAAGGCTCCACAAACTCCAAATTAATTGCTAAAATCTTTAATAATAAAAAAACTTTATCGGAAGTGCAGAAATAATTTATCAGACAAACGTAATATACACGAATTGCAATTGAAATTCATGAAATTAGATATTCTTAAGTGTGACAGATACCCCGTTAAATACGTTTAAAAATACATTCAATAATGGTTAATGGCCTAACCGTTGTCGAAAGTATTTTTATTCAGGTAAATCAATCTGTCTTCTTTACCGCGTCCAAAAATTCCGTTACGTACAAAATCAGAAACTTCCGCTCTCATTTTAGGTTTTATATATTCATACAAAAATAATCCTAATAATCGTTCGTAGAAAAAATGAAATCATTATAAAAAAATAAAAAAGTCACTTCCAATTTAAATGTAAAAAGTTCAAATACAATCAAAACAAATTGGTTATTATTGAAATTTTATAAATTGAATTTTTGCTTGAAATAACTGAAACATATTTTTTCTTAAACCTTTCGTGGACCTACGGAAGATTACTTCCCATCCACATGATCTTACAAAACGCATCCGTGGGAAGCACAAAACCTTTTATTATATATTGGCATTGCTATTATAACGATCGAAAGTCTAATTCCTACTCCAGTTTTGTGCTACTGCACATAATCCAGCGATTATGTGCAGTAGCACAAAATCGCTACCTTGTCCAAAAGCTATCACTGTATATAACGATGTCATGGGAGGGGTTGATCGCTTCGATCAAAGAAAAAAAGGATACCAAATATGAAGATCTGTAAACTGGTGGCATCGTGCGTATCTTTTATTTTCTTGTTGACCATCCCATCATAAATAGTTTCATACAGTGACGTCATTAGCGCGTCAGCTGTAATAGACTGTTATTCCTTTAAGAAAAAGGAAAGGACGTCCTGCTAGTTTCCAAGCAAAGAAGGATGGATGTGCACTTTAGTGCTTGCCTTTTGAAATCTCTATTAGAAACTGCCCAAAAAATATCCATAATCAGAAATTACACACTTTTTATTCAACAGAGTTAAAAAAAATACTGTTAGTGTATTATTACGCACCACTTGATTACAAACTTGAAAATATTGACTAAAAAATGTTTGGCAATCTTTTTGATTCCTCACTCAAAAAAGTCATTTTTCAACTCTATGCAGAGAAGAAAATATCGCATCATTTATATCCTGAGGACTGTTTTTACAGTATCCAGACACTGTAAAATATTAGAAAATGTAGCAGATTTGATAGAAGTTTCATTATCATTTTCTGCATCAGAATCACTGTACATTGGCTTCGACAAATCACAAATTTCCACAATTTCAGTTGCACAGATGGGCTGTCCAACATCAAATGTATCATAAGCTTAACAATCTTAAAATATCCCTTGCATTGTGGATTGGGATGAGATAAGAGAGGAAATTCCTGTCCTACTCAAGACTCATTCGATAAGTTACACTCAAGACTCATCCGCATCTGTAAAGTCTAACAATAATATTCATCCTTTTCCGATGAAATTTGCTGTTTCAAGAAATCTTTTTCTATTCGGGGCAAAAAAAGATACAGTCATTTGAAAAGAAATTCAAATTTTTCGGTTACGAACTAGTAATTTCTTTTTCAAGATGCTCAAATAATTTATTAATTCAAGGTTAATTATTCTTTTAATTGGGATTTTTTGCCTTCATTTTTTTTCGAGAAATGAGAAAACTTCGTTGAATCGGGGTCCAACCGTATATTAATTGCAAAATGAATCTATGATGAAAAACCATGCAAAAAATAGAACAATTATAATTTATCAGAAGAAAAAAATACTTACCTTTTTATAGTAAAAGTAACTCCTTAATCCAGTAATGAGAGTCACGAACTATTTAGATGACTATGTTAATGTCGAGCCGTTGTTTTAAAAATCTTCGTTAATACTAGAAATACATATATAAGGCTATAACGGTATCGCTATATAGAAGTTTTAAAATGAGTTTCCAATTACTAATGTAACGTGATGTGGAAGTCAAGAGAATCAGATAAAAGTTTAACATAAGGCTTAGAATAAGAATGCCAATAACTTTCCAATATATGCAGATAAACGTCACTTCAAATCAACATCAACCAATTTTGCTTTGCATTTCATCACACAAATAATTAAACTGCTGTTTGTAAAAAAGACAACACATTATGGGATGGAACATATATTAGTAAAGTTTCAGAGCCACCACACATGCGTGGCGTGCGCAGCGCCCTCAGAACTGATACTGAAAGCGTATAAATAGAAGGCTGTAGCGGGACGTTGAAAATAGTTAATGATTATTTGTTAGTGGCGAATGTTTAGTGAGACCTAAGTATGCCTCCACGAAGAAATAAGGAGAAATTCTCCAACAACTTACGGAGTTTGAACGGGGGAAGATTATTGGCCTTCGAGAAAGAGGATTTTCCTATTGCGCAATAGGAGCTCGGGTGCGGTGGAATAGTTCCACAGTGAAGCGAGTTTGGAGGCAGTAGACCGACGAGCACCGAACAACTCGAAAAACTGGCAGTGGACGATGGAAGGTGTCATCAGCGCGTGACGATCGACACCTGCTCTGCAGGGCGTTGAATGACCGTACAGTTTCCTCTAGGCAGTTGGTAGCACGTTGGTCTACTGCTGCAGGTGTACTAATGTCAGCTTCGTCAATTCGTCGACGTCTGCTGCACCGTGCGTTGCGTGCAAGGGTGCTTTTATACAGGATCCCCTCACTGCAAACCAACGACGGCTGCGTCTACAATGGGCTCACGAGCACAGAGCCTGGCAAGCACATCGGCACCAAGTTGTCTTTTCAGATAAATCACGCTTCAGTTTGTGGGACCATGATGACTACATTCGTGTTAGACGCTATGCCGGTGAACGCTGCCTTCCAGAGTGAGTTATCGAACGAGATAGTAACTTAACACCCGGAGTTATAGTTTTTTGGTTCGATTTCGTATCATGGGTGATCCAATTTACTACGAATTGAGAGTAATCTCAATAGGAACAGGTACGTCCATGAAATGCAACAGCCTGAAGTCGTTCCCTTCTTTCAAGGCATCCCTGGAGATATTTTTAGCAAGATAATGCACGCCCACATGTTGCAAAGACAGTTCGAGACTTCTGTTCAGCCCAATACATTCAAATTCTTCCTTGGCCTGCTTATTCGCCGGATATACTGCCTAGTGAGCACGTTTGGGATTTGGTTGGTCGGCGTCTCACTCGTGATCCGCGTCCTGCAGCTTCAAAAGACGAATTTTTGCTGCGCATACAAGCAATACGGAATTCTCTTCCACAAGCAGACATTCAAAATCTGTTTGACTCCATGCCACGTCGTAAAGCAGCACTTATTGTATTTCCTTAGTTATTATATTCCATGGTCAGGTAGACTATTATAGTTCCAATGAATCTTTTATTCTCTATTCAATAATTCAGTTCATCTTTTGGCATTTTGTTTATTTTGCAGACAACACGGAAGACATGTATACAGCACAAAGAACATTACATGATTCTGACTCTACAAGTCAAACGCGTATACATCTCTCGCATGGACTTGTAGCGCCATCTATACATTTAATATTTAATTTACAACAGCACTTCCTGCATCGCGCCGTGGCTACACAAAATACTGATTTCGGACACTTAATATTGTGTTCTTTATTTGAAAATTTCGTCATTTATTTGTACTAATACAAGTCGTTTGTGCATTTAATTTCATTTAATTCTGATGATTCCTTCATGGTATTGCATTTTTTACAAACAGCATTTTACTTTTTGTTAATTAAATGCCATCTCTTCTTAACAAAATTTAGAGATTGTGAGTGACCATGAACTGAATTATTCATTTTCGTATCGTTCTAAATCGTAAAAAGTAAGATATTTAGAAATAAATACATTCTGTGCAGTTTAGTCTAAATCGTAATTAAATACTGTCTTACTTGAATGAAATTTTTACAAAGTAAAGAAAAGGGGTTCAGGTAGTGTTAGTAAATCAAAAGAAAAAAAGCAAAAGGAAATAAATCTACTCATTCTGAGAAATGTAAAAAAAAAAGTATTCAAAGTGTTTACATTATTTTCAAAAATTATACAATACTAGCAAGAAGGAAAAAAAAACTTTTTTTGCGAGTAGAAATGTAAATATATAATCGTGCTTACCGAGCCCAATAAAGAACACTTGTCTCAAGACATTGAAAAGCATTATTACTTGTCTGAAGAATTTATGTTTGACAGTTATTCGGAGTCAGTGCTTTGAAAATAAGTATTTGATTGTTCTTCAGGGTTTATATGCATGCATCTGTCTCTCTTAATATAAATATTTATATCAATACGAGCACTTTTTTCTCTCAAAGCTTTAATAAAATCAATGGCGTAGTTTCTACTCGTAAAGTTCTCAAAAAATTCTAAAATACTATTATATCCCGAACTTAGCGATAGGTGGGATCGAGAGATAACCGCGTAAATCGGGGTTTGATTTACTTATAAATACATATAAATTAACTTTAATTGGGCCGGATATGAAAGAAACTAATGATTTTAAAAAATGTTTAAATAAAAATCTTAAAACCGAAGTTATTTTGATGCAAATGGCGTAATAAAATCTAACAAATAATCTGCTTAATAAAAAAATAAAAAAATTTCTAGCAAAATTTTCTTGTAGCATACCAATATTTTTTTATTCTTTGTTGTGTTAAAAAAAACTCGCTTTTCTTGAATCTATATTTTCTAAAAATTTTGTAACCCTTTTTCAATTAATCTAAAGCCTTCTGTCAAATTATAAACCGCCATTTGATCTTCTGATTGAACTGAGTTAAAAGACTCAAGTACTGCAACGCTTTGCTCTTACTCCAGTATTTCTATGAGCTCATCAATTGTGAGCTCTTGAGTGAGGGAATACAGCAGTTCTTGAACGTCAACACTATGTGGCAAGATTCCACCTGAGTTTCAGTAATAAGAAAATAAACAAGTGTGAAATTTTTTTATATTACTTATCAATTCCTACTTAGGTCAACAAAGGAAACTTTTATTGAAAGAATTACAATTAATATAAATATGTATATACAAGTAATATTAAAATAGATATTTATAGCTGATTTTTCTTTTGGAGCCTCTAGCCATCAGGGCTTTTATTTCCTGTCATGAGTGAAAGATAGCTTGATAGCTGTTTTCATGATTTTCCCTCGGCCAATGAGAGCCTCGGGAGGACAGACTGCTCTCCCAATGGGGTGGCAGCTATTCGTGATAGTGATAGATATTTATTTAGATATTTATATTCGTAACCTTTAAAGTTTGACTTACATGATGCAAAATGACTGCAATATTTCGTCATCTTTCCCCTCCAGATACTAAACCTTCCCTATATATAGACTCAGTAACGCCTCTGTCTAGAAGCACAGAAGCAGTAGGGTCCTGTAAAAACCAATAAATCATGGCTTTTGGGGAATTTGCCTATTAACTACCTCTTCTGACTTTCCCTATTTAAATATCATCGTGCCCCCCAAGTCGGGTCTCTTATGCCTGTTAAAAAGCATTGTAACACGTTATTCCAGTGTTTTTCCTACGAAGGAAACCTCATACTTTGAATAAGGGTCTTGAATTCCATAGTTGTCGTTAGTCGGTCGTTAAAATATTTCATACATATGACAGAATCACAATATTAAGTGACAAAATAATAAGCGATTTTCTATGCCTTTTTCCATTTTCCTTTCTATATATGCTGTTGGACTATTATTTTTGTTTGTAAACATTTGTTTGTTTTTAAAGTTAATTAATGAGTGAATATTTGAAAAGATTGTGTTATCATCAAGTATCATCCACTACAAGTTTTAAAAAATGTGCTTGAAATTGAATGTGGATGAATAGAAAGTATTTATTAATGATTGAAAATTTGAACAATATATATACACTCAAGAGCCAAAACATTATGACCACCTCTACATTTTGCAATGAACTCTCCTGGGTGTCGTCGAAGGTGGAAGTGGTATTTAACTGCTTCTGGAGAGTCTGAAGAATCATTCTTTCACTTACTTCTGTGTGTGATGGGAAAGGCTGCGGATCTAAGCGACTTTTGATAAAGGGCAGATTGAAATGGCTCAAAGGCTCGGAACAAATATTTCCGAAACTGCACAACTCGTGGGTTGTTCGTGATCTACAGTTGTTAGTACTTATGCAAATTGGTTGAATGACGGTGAAACCAACAGTAGACGACATGGTGTTGGACGTCCACATGCTATCAAAGAAAACGGTTGGTAGAGACTGTCTCGCATGGTGAAGCAAAACCGGAGCCAGACAGTGGCTCAGCTGACAGCCCAATACAATGCAGGGCCAAGTAGAATATATCTGAGCACACTGTTCAGCGGACACTGTGGGATATGGGGCTACGCAGCAAACGTCCCACTCGTGTGCCTTTGCTGACCAAGCGTCATCGCCAATTGGGCCTGCACTGGGCCCGGGAACATCGCAAATGGTCCATGGATCAGCGGGAGAGAGTAGCCTGGTCAGATGAATCACGGTGTGTCATTCATCACGCCGATGGCAGTGTCAGGATACGCTGTCTTCTAGGACGAACAGTTGCTCCCTCAATGTACAGTAGGTCATGCACAGGCTGGTGGTGGCGGTATTATGCTTTGGGGGACGTTCGCTTGGGTGTCTCTGAGACCCGTGGTTGCGGTAGTGCAGACGATGAATGCTACAGGGTATCTAAACATCATTGTGGACCAGTTGCACCCTTACATGGCCTCTGTTTTTCCAGCTGAAAATGAAATATTCCAACAGGACAACGCCCCGTGTCACAACCTAAAATTGTGTTGGAGTGGTTCCAGGAACACGATGCTGAATTCCAGTTAATGTCCTGGCCGCTTACTCACCGGATCTCAATCCAATAAACACATTTGGGATGTCATGGGACGGCAGCTCAGAGTTCAAAGACCACCAATTCGCAATATCTCAGATTTGAGTGACCGTTGCTTAAACATCTGGTACAATCTGTCTCCGGCTATCTACCAAGGACTTTTGGCATCCATGCCAAGGTGGGTTGAAAGCTGTGTTGCGCGCCAAAGGTGGGCCAACTCGTTATTGACAGGTGGTCATAATGTTTTGGCTCTTTAGTGTACATACTTCAAAATGGGAAAGAAAATAATTCATTCTATTCAGTTACCTGGTGTAGTGTTTTCTTTTGCATGATTTTTACTCTATCGAGATAATTTAAGTCAGAATTTATATAAATGTTTTTCCATAAGGATATTTATAGCAAATAGTCCAAGGGTGACTTTCTTGTTTTGAAAAAACAAAATGTTTCATGAAAAATTTAAATAGAACAGTTTGTTTAAAGTCATTCGTATGATGTGTTATCATTTTGTTTAGTTTATAGTTTCCTGTGATTTCTGAAACTCGCAAAAAATCAATCGATTGTATGCGTCAGAGATATATTTTCATCATGTTGACCATTCAATTTCTGCTCTTTACTTTTGATATGCTTAGAGCTTCTGCAACTTATTTTTAACTATTCGTAAAGTATGTAATAAAATTTTGATATGTGTATGCTTAAATTTTACTTGCATAGTTTCTTAACCCCGATTTTATTGGTACTTTAGTGAAGTAAAAGAAAACTAACCACACACACACATTAAAAACAGGTGAGAAATTGAATAATCACTTTGTATGATTTTATAATGTCTATGTCCGTAATGTAACTCGATTATGAATATACAAGAGTCTAATGAAAGCGGTACTACAGTTGGTTTGATAAAAGGTTTAATGGCTATAAATATATGGTGCGCGCCAAAAGTGGGCCAACTCGTTATTGACAGGTGGTCGTAATGTTTTGGCTCTTGAGTGTGCATATATGTGTGTGTGTGTGTCTGTGTGTGAAAGGGGGCGCCACTGCATGCCCCTGACACGTAGCCCCGCTGGCTTTGGATGGAGGCGAGTGGCAATCACCGAGACAGAATAAGAGAGACAGACCCATGACGACAGAGAAAGAAAACCTTTTCAAAAAATTGAACTTACCTCTTTAGGCAACGATGCGTGTTTAAATGTTTTAATATCAGTATTGTTTTTTTATCCCATTTTATTAATTATTGTTAAAATAAATAGTTTTATCTGTTAATTATTAGTAATCTCTAGCACAACACCAACATAACATTATATATAGGGAGAGAGGGAACTCATAGTAGAATTTGAAAAATAAAAAATGAGTCGGCAAGACTTAAATATTACGTAACTCTAAATTCACGTAAGTCGAGGTTATACTGTATTTGTAAAAAAAAAAACTGAGTTAGTAATATTGAGAGAGTAATATTGGTACAAATTACTATCTCAAATATTTTTAAGAAATATTTGACATAGTACGGTTTGAAACATATACATGAATACTGAGTGTAATAGTATGTCGCGATAACATTCTGTGATATTGTCATTTTTTGAACATATGTCTTTTATTCAAATGCGGATAGAAAAAGTGAAACTTAAATTGGTGTTAAAAGTATGACATGAGTAGATATTTATCATTGGTTCGAAGTTTTTAACTTGTTTAACTCTGGTTTTTCCCGTTACAACCCCCCCCCCCCTCTCCAATGTAAACATAAAATTTGGCAAAATAAAATGCATAGTTGGACCCCGATTCAACGAACTCCTATTGAACGAATTTTTCTTTCCCCCTATTAAAAAAGAGGCAAAAACCCCTATTTAACGAATAATAAACTCCGAATTAACGAATTATTTCAATAACCAAAAATTTATTTTTATTAGTTTGGAATAGAAAAAAATGGAGAGAGAGATTTCTTTTCAAATGACATTTTGCCCTCAACAGAAATGTACTTTTCTCATTCGTAGCAAAACTCGACAGCGAATGGTGCAGACTATTATTAGACTTTGCAGTTGTAGATGAATTGTGACAGCAACTTACCACATGAGTTTTGAATATTACAGAAAATCCTTTTATCTCATCCCACTCCACTTCATAGATTTTACCATTTGCTATCTTTCTGGAGAGAAGTTAGGCTTATTATAGTTACGATTTTGCCAAACATTTTGTTTTTGAAAATTTGTCAAGCATGGCTGATTGTCGGAAACAAACGCGTAACAATTTTTATACACAAATTGATAACGAAACTCACATCCCAAATGTTACATTTTCTAATTCTTTTCATTTTTAGAAAACTAAAAACATACCTCATGTGCCGCAGGATATAAAGGACACAGTATTTTCTTCTCTGCATAAAGTCGAAAAAGAAGTAAGTCGAAGTAAAACTTCCAATTAACTAGTGCAAATAATAATTCAATAACAGTATTTTTAGGTGCTGAATAAAAAGTGTGTAGTTTCCTACTACTGATTTTTTTGTGTAGTTGCTTATAAGGGAATCTCCAAAAGGTAAGTGCAAAACAATTATATGTTTTATGACCCTGATATTACAAAAATTCCCGATTTAACGAATAAATCGTTCGCCCCCGATAAAATAATTAAATAGGGGTTCGACTGTATTTCCTTAAATGCTTTTGTTTAAGGAGACATGGTACGATTTAAACAAAAAATTTTAATTTAAGGATTTTCAAAAATTTTTTGGTTGCCTCCTATGTGTGTGTACTATGTAAAATAGATTTCATAAAAAGCTAGCCATTTAATTTTTTAAGGAAAAAACTTAAAATTTATGTAGTGATTTTAAAATTCTACTTCTCCTACAAAAATTTACATAAACGCATGAAATTTGATTTACAAGGACGTCAAACTATGCGTCAAAAGTTGGTACGGGTTTTGCGATAACGTGATTGGTATTCGTACAATACTTCTTTTTATGAATGCTTATTGGAAATTCCTTAAAAAATATACAAATTCTGCGTTCAATTACTTTTTAAGAATAAGTATTGCTTTGATTTAAAAATGCAACCCAACTTTTGTTACATGTACTATTAACAATACGTAAAAACAAATCAAAGCATTAGGCAAAAATGGAAAAAAAGCCTTAGCATTTTAAATGAAGACAAACTAGTTATTTTACCTTTCCGCGATAAGTAAGTTTAAAGTTTTGATTTGCCATAGGGATGTGAATAAAAACGAACGCAAAAGCTATCATAATTTTGTGTTTTTTAAGTTTAGAGCTTTCAAATTTTGTCAGGTTATAGAAAAGTACAAAAAAAAATAATTTAAGCTAAAAGAATTCAATTTGATTTTTTGACCGATTTTTGTCAATTGAATCGTACTGTGTCCCCTTAATTGTTAATAAAACATAAAAAAACTGCGAGAAATTCAAAAGGTAAATAAATGGCCCATGAAAGGGTTAATTCATATTTAATGTAATGAATATTGTTTCATTCACCAATAACAGCTTTCGAGTCCTGGTGCCGCTACAGATTTGTCATGCAGAAGGGCTGATGCCTACTAAATCAATCAAATTCAAAATTCTCACGGGATGTAAAAGTTTAAAAAGAACCTCAACACTTGCCTGAGGTTCAATATTACGAGATACGTTGATGTCAATTCATTTATCATTTGATATTGAAAGACAAAAAATATAGTAAATCATGGTTTTTTAAAGTTATTTATTTTAATGCGACTCGCTGCCAATTTTTCCAAAATATCTCTGACTCGAATGTTCAAATTCGAATGAAATTTAGCATATAAACTATTTTGGCCATTCTCAACCTAATTATTTAAAACCATTGGTTTCCATATTGTAAGAAATATGGTTTAAATGTAAAATAAGTCTATTAGATAGGTTAGCTAATTCATTAGCATAATAATTTAATCCCCTTCATACAGTTAAAAGAGTACCAATTTTACCTAGTCGTGATTCAGAATGGCGGAAGCTGTTCGTATCCTATTCTTTTTTTCAACAATGCAGACAAAAACTGCTCTTTTTTTAATTTCTCTAATTAGTTCACTCTCTCCCTATATATATATATACACACATATCTTGTTCAAATTTTCAATCGTTAATGAAATACTTTCTATTCATCCATTCAAAGTAGGAATTGACTTAAAAATTTCTTTTGTATTACTTGTTGCTAACCAATTCGCAAAGCAAACTATCCGCAAATAATGTATTAGTTTTGAGACAATTTTTATAATAATGATGATTATTTAAAAATATCCGGCATGTTCTTATTTATGCTTCAAAAGAAGTAGGTACTGAAGTACGTCACCGTCTAGGTATTAATAACTGTTTTAGGAAGTGCACATACAAACATTTTCAATAATTAATTATCACTTTGAAAGCCCTCTAATAGCTGTGACATGTAGATATGACAATTTTTACTGAGTTGCACTTTAACAATAATTGAAATCACAAAAAAGGCTCGTTTCTCTCGGTGAATATATTAATTATTTTTATTGAATGTAGTTTGTTTGTCCAAATGCTTCTATAAATTCCTTTTTATTCCAAAACCGTTTTCTTTTCACTAATATTTCATTATAACGGCGGTAGAACTATTATCACGAACTCTAGTTTCATTACCGCCGGCTGGATGGTGTAGTTCTCTTGTCGCTGGCCTTTTGCACCTAATGTTGCGGTTTCGACTCTGGACCAAGTCGATGGATTTTCATGATGCAGAAAATCGACATCTTCCATGTCGTATGATTATGTGACATGTAAAAGATTCTTTGGGTGCCTGTTTGCCTTGGATGCTCTCAGCAAAAGTAAATTCCTTGAATAAGTTCGCATCATCAGAGCTCAGGTGCCTTCCTCTGGAGAAAAAACTGAGCTTCGAAATTACTAGCGGCAGTTGGTATCGCCTATATCATAGGTTCCCTACATTTTTTTAACTGGCACCCCCTTTTCTAGTAAATATTTCGATACCGCCCCCTTTTCTAGCAAATATTTTGATACCGCCCCTTTTCTAGCGAATATTTCGATACCGCACCCTCTCACTCTAGAGAAATAAGAGTGTACATAATATATAGTGAAAATAAGAGTTAAGCTTTTAAAAAATATCCTATTACTGATAGAACACATTTTTAAACTTAATTTTTTTCTAAAGCCCCAATTTTTTACTTGCGAATCTGTGTGAAATGGCCTTTGCCACAAATATATTTAAATGTGTAATATTATATATTTTAGACATAGATAGGATATTTTGTTGGAATTGAAACGCTACTGAATTTCTTCTTTATTTAAAAGAATGGAATAAAAATTTTAGCTTACCTGTTACAAAGACAGGTAAGGGTTCTGATGATACGAACTAATTCATAATAAAAAAAAAACTATTGCTTTCAAAATAAATATAAATTGATAATTTCAGCCTTTAAAGAATCACGTTAATTTTCTGGTTAGCATATTTAATTAGGTTTCTTGAATAATGTTCGTAATGAAATGCAGTGGACGAAACATTTTCTCTACTGTTCACAAACAAAGACAACACGTGCACTACAGAAATTAAAATGCACTATATCACTCAATTTAATGTTGGTCTGGATGTAATGTAATCTTTAAGTTTTCCATCCACTTCCCGAACTACCGAAATATGTGAATTTTCGTACAGGTGATAAGAAATGATATTAATACATACAATCAACATAAGTAAAGACTATTAAAGTTTACTTTTGTTAGTATATAATCAGCGTGTTTTTTTATATTTGGTTAATCTGCCCATGCCCCTCCGTACCATCTCAACGCCCCCTAATTTGCTCTGGTTATTTTACTGCCCCTCTGAAAGCCTCAAACGCCCCCAAAAGGGCGTTACCGCCCATGTTGAGAATCTATGGCCTATATAGTGCCATTTTAAAAAGTGATACCAGCTCCTGGGGAGTGTACTAGGTCTGCATTTGTAAAAATATCAGACCCAATGTGAAAAAAATTAGATTACCAGCGACGTTTGAATGAAGCAGTGAAAAAATTCAAGGTCTAGTTCCACTAAAATCCACCGCAAGTAATAATGGAAGTTACCGTGCATTAAGTTAAATTCAGCTACGGAGCTTTTCTACAATGTGTATAGGCGATTGGAGAGAATCACATATTGTCGTAGATATAGTTCTCATCTGATCCCGATTCAAAACAATGCAGTCTGTTATCAGTACCATTCGTATGTAATTATAGAACAACTAAACTCTTTAATAAGTTCAAATTTGTTAGAGATACACAATAAACCATTGATGATTCATTTGATTATTTTGTACTATTGTAAGGTGACAAAATCAACACCTGATCTACGAGTTGATAAAAAAAAACAACAAAAAAAGGTTACAAGTTGAATAAAAAAATATTTATTATTAATAGACTGAAAATACCAGGTGTATGCATATCAAATGAGACGATTGCTAACAGATGTCGCCACGCATATATGCAAACAATACGAAACCATGACACGTGATTTTTTATAGTTTGACCTTTGATACTCATGTTTAGTTTACATTTGGACGAGTTTCCGCGTGCATTGCATTTTTTTTCTGTGTTGTGAAAATGTCGAATTTTATGCCTTCCGACCACGATTTGCGGACAGCATTAATTTTTTGTTACCACCTGAAGAAAAAAGCTTCTGAATCACATCAAATGCTTGTAGAAGCATACGGTGGCAATGCTCTGAGCTATGCGCAGTGCTACAGGGGGTTTGAAAAGTTTTAAAATGGTGATTTCGATGTGAGAAACGAAGAGCGTGGCAGACCAGCAGAAAAATTTGAAGATGCTGAATTGCAAGCATTACTCGATGAAGATGATGGCCAAATGCAAGAACATCTTGCAGAACAATTGAATGTTGACCAGAGCACTGTTTCCCGTCGTCGCAAAGCAATGGGCAAGATAATAAAGGTCGGTAGATGGGTACCACACGAGCTAACGGACCGTCAACAGGAAAACCGAAAAATCGTGTGCGAAATGTTGCTTGCCCGCTACAAACGCAAGTCATATCTCCATCGTATTGTGACTGGCGATGAAAAATGGATTTATTTTGAGAATCCCAAGCGTAATCGATCATATGTTGACCCCGGACAGCCGTCCAATCGACGAAGGCCGAATCGCTTCATCCCCAAGACAATGCTGTGTATTTTCCGGGATCAGGAGGGACCAATCTATTATGAGCTTCTCAAACCCGACGAAACCGTTAATACTGATCACTACAAACAACAATTACTTAATTTGAACGATGCTATACTCGAAAAACGCGAGCAATACAAGAAACGGCAGCACAAAGTGATTTTCCTTGATGACAACGCACCTAGCCACCATGCTAAACCGACCAAGGACATCGTTAAGGCGCTCGGCTGGGAGCCCTTAGCGCATGCAGCTTATTCGCCAGACTTGGCTCCTTCCGATTACCACCTATTTGCATCATTGGGACACGCATAGGCTGACCAGCGCTTCACTTTTTACGAAAACGTCAAATCTTGGCTTGATGACTTTCTGGCCTCAAAAGGCCGATCATTTTTTTTTTTTTGGCGTGGTATTCACAAATTGCCCGAAAGATGGGGAAAATGTGTAGCTAGCAATGGATATTATTTCGAATAAAGAAATATTAACAGTTTTCGCAAATTTATTGTGTTTTTTTTTAAAAAAAACAATCGTCTCATTTCATTTGCATACACCTGGTATAAAATGGAATTAAGAGGTATACGTGCCTATCACATTTCAACATAATCGCCAAGTCAATTTAGGCATTTATCAGAAAGCAGGACCAACTTGTTAACCCGTCTTCGGAGAAATCATGTCCAAGTCTATTGCGCCAGGTCTCGACGGATGTTTTCACAGAACTGTCTTGGAATATCGCAGCACATCCGAAACGATATGTTGCACGCTACCATGGCTCAGTCCCAGCTCTGACAAGATTTCACGCAGAGTTACCCGTCGATGATTTTGAATTATTTCTTCAATTCGTGCTGTGTTTATTTCTGTCGTTGAAGAACTTGGCCGGCAGCTCCCTGTCATATTGCGGTTTTCGACATCCTGTCAGTCTGACTGAAAAGAGTGACACAATTTCGCGACAAGTTGTGCACTCATTGCAGTAGCGGACACATTCTTTGCCCATAAAAAATTGAATCATGACTTGCACTTAAAAACGAGACTAATTTCCTAAAAGTCTTGCCATTTCAATCGTCCTAAACCTTCTGGAAACTTTCATTATCTGCCCGCAAACCAGCTGCATGACAAGTAGCGCCATTTGTCTCCACTTTGGAAGGGGAAAATTTCTCTGTAATATGTAGTTTTTAAATAGCTTATAAACTTTATTTCTGATCAACCCTTGTAGGAACGTTACTCTCTTAATTTTCATAACAAACCATAAGCATCCGAACACACACACACACACATTGTTTGTGAGTTTAACTTCATAATTATACAGTAATACCCTCGAACTTACGTGATAGGTGAACTGAATGATAACCGCGTAAATCGTAGTATATTTTTGCATATAAATACATATTAATTATTATTAATAAATTTGGAGACGAAAGAGAAAATGATAATTTGGAGAAAAATGTTTTAATAAATTCTAAGATTAAAAAAAAATCTTAAATACAAAATCACAAATCAAATTTTTTTATGTGGAAGTTTTTATAAAAACTAACAAAGTAGTCTGCCGGCTCGAAAATTTTTCTCCAACAGAATTTCCTCGTTACATGATAATAATTTATTAATTCCTTGTTTTATTGAAAAAAATGCACTCTTCGTTGGAGTCTGTATTTTCTAAAGTTTGTATTAAACTGAGAACTTCCGTCAAAAATTTCCAACTGCCAATCGGTCTTCTGATTGAACTGGGTCTATAGACTCAAGTTCTGTAATGTCTTGCTTTTGCTCATACATTTCTATGAGCTCATCAGTTGTCAGCTCCTGATTGTGGAAATCCAGCAGTTCTTGAACGTCATCGCTACCCACTTCTAAATTTATTTGCCTGGCAAGATCGATAACTTCTTCAATCACATTACCAATTTCATCAGGCTTTGGTACTGATTCCGTCTTAAGTTTCGGTGATTAAATAAGAAGAAGAAATTGGAAGGGGGAGGGGGACGAATTGACGAGATTTGAAAATCGTGCAACTCCAGCTTCGCGTAAGTCGAGGTATTACTGTATTCGATTTTTTTAACATTTCAAATATCCAGCTCCTTGGAAACCAACACTGATTGAATAACCAATAATAAAATGAAAAGTGAATTGCATCAATAAAAAGAAACTGTTTTAAAAAATATTATTTTTATTATATTATACATCTGATGGTATATAAGGTATATGATGAAAAGTATATAAACGTTTAGTAGAAGAAACTCTGAATGAACAAACACACATATAACTAAAAAGACTAGAAACATCTCACAAATTATCAAAAAAATACATGTAATTATTTACAAAAAGTATAATTTTATATATACATCTAAACATTCCATTATTTACACAATATGTAAGATATTACTAAGAGCAATTCTAAGACTATTTTTCTAAATATTCATTAATATAAAATAGGAAGACATTGGTAATTTCAAATTTTAGGTTTTTTGCTGACAATAACAACCCAAATTTATTAGTATGTTTTGTATAACTTTTATTTAAGAATTTTTATAAAATTGTTAGTTCACTGTAGCTTCGACGAAATATATTCTGTCTGGTTTAGGTTCTTTATCGTTTTCTTTTTTCTCTTCACCCCACGGTTGTACTTCAGCTGAAGCGAAAGCCGCATAAAAAAGAGCACAAATGATATAAACAGCTGATGTTATGTAAAACACTTTACTCCAGTTAGCCATTGTTTCCTAAAAAGTTTATTGAAAAATATTAATAGTTTTACTTGCAATTAACATTAGAAATATATATGATTAAGTTACGAGAAACAAATAAAAACACATAGTATAGGAGAAAAACTTTTTCTTCCGCATTTTCGATAAAAATTTCCATTTTTCTAACTATACGAAAACATTATATTCTTAAAAGTGTTTTATCATATATTTTTTTTATTTTTAAGAAATTTTGGTACTTATGTATTATACCGTCGATCAATTTCATCAAATCGAAAAACATCAGTAAAAGCCGCGATATGCAGCCAACAGTAGAAAACCGTTCCCGCGTAAGGAATACTGACCACACACAATACGTTAGCACCAGAAAGACTATAGGGTTCAGCCACATGGCGAAATAAGAAATACAGCGAAATTGCATTTAGATTCGCACTCAAGCGAATTTATGCGGCGGTGTCTATAAAGATTATTCATTTATCTCGATTCCAGATGTAATTACGGCATTAGGCTACTTTAATATTGTAGTTGTTAGATCTTGCTTTTATATCAAGTGTATGTGTACGTGTTTTTTAAATACAATATTTAATTCTTCTAAATCTCCGCCAGTTTATTTGTCGACCAATTAATATTGAAGAAGCATGCGCGGCAATTTGTTTTTTCTCATATACGGAAAGAATGACAGCATTTGAGGACATTTTTTGAATTCGCAATGTCTTTTGGCTAAGCGAAATTGTTCAATGGTATATTACGAAATGCCAAAACTTTCCATAGAAAAATATTTCCAGAAATATCTCAAATCTCTAGTTTCAATTTTAGAAATTAAACTATGAAAGTGTCAGTGCATAAAACATTCTAGTGAAAACATATCAAACACAAAAAAAAAATAATAATGTTAATTATCAACATAAAAAGACTTTTTATTAAATTTTAATTTCTATACCATAATATTAAGCTATTATTTTCTGATACATCACATATTTATGAATAAAATATGCTTCAGAAGCATCTAAATTTTAATTTTAGATAAAGTAATTTTTTTTCAATTGATAAATTAGGAAATATGATTAAATATGCAATCTGGTGCATTTAAAATAGAATGAAAACTTACTCCCTCAAATGTGAGGAATCCAACGACCATGGGACTGATGATTCCTGACATATTGGAAATCGTATTTGTTATCCCAAAAATAATACCTAAACACACAAATAAATTTAAAATAAATATAGATATTTATGAATATGCTAAATATATACATTATATGATAAATTGTAGTAAAATCACAAACTACTGTGAGTAAATTTTAAATATACTTCGTATTTTCAGAATTTAGTGCAATAATAAAATGAATGAGTGAGTGAATATTAGCGTCGCACTATTCAGCTACTCGAGGGCTTTTGACGAAGGACCTCGTAATTTTGAACCATGGTCAAGTGATGAGAACGTCGCCTGAGCTGGCGCCCCCTCTCCCATAACTTCCACGCCCCATCAACGGGAGGTCGTTTGAGCCTCGGCATATTTAACATGCATTGGCTTCCACTGCACCGTGGCTCGTCAGTGGTACCAAACCCGAACTTATGACACGACGGTCACGATGTCGTTATTTTGACCACTAGGCTACCACGGTCTCCTAATGAAAAGAAATATAGATAAATAGTATACCAGTCGAAATAGAGAAAAAAAGATATCACGCATTGTTTTTTTAATATAATTCCTTTAAGTCACTGAATTAGAATTTAGATGCATGCAAGAAATTGTCAAAGAATAATTTTTAATTGTTGTATTTAAAAAATACAATGATTACATAATAGACATACTTATGATTATAATAATAGTTATTAATACATCTTTGATGTTGTTATTTTGGTCAAAATTATCGCAAGATATTAAGACTATCTAAAGTAAGAAATTCATTGTGATAAAGCATTTTGTCGAAACTTTACGCTCATGAAATAATGATTTTAGTTACTGAAAGTTGGAAAAGAGTTTATACACTGATGAAGAAAAAAAATCCCAACGCCAAGAAAGACTTGTGTTGGATAAACGAAATTTGGTGGTCGTGTTTATGCATCTGAAAGATGGCATCGTTTCAAATTTCGTGCTTCACGCTGAAGTGTGGCCTTAGCAGCGCCACTCAGAAATGGCAGATCAGGGTTGTTTAAAATGCGTGCTGTAAAGTTCATGAGTGTTATTTGTCTGTGAAATTTAACGAGTTGAGTTGATGATAGCTAAGAATGCCTTTAAAATGAAGAAGGAGCCGTTATCAACAACTCACCGAGTTTGAACGAGGTCGTGTAATAGAGCTACGAGAAGGTGGATATTCTTTCCGTGATATTGCAGAAAGACTTGACCAGAATGTATAAACTGTCCATGATTGTTGGTAGCAGTAGTTAAGTGATGGCACTACCTCAAGAAGACAGGGTTCTGGGCAGTCACGTAGCACTACTGAGAGGACAGACAGCCGTATTCAGCTTACATATATGGCGTCTGTGGTAGAAATTCGAGCTGCAGTTGGTACCAGAGTGACACAATGAACTGTTAGAAATCGGTTTATTTCAAGGACAGCTTCGAGTCACACACACACAAGCACCCTGTAGCGTATATTTTACTATCTCCAAGCCATTGGAGTTTTCGATGTAGTTACCAATGGTGTCAAGTCAGAGCTCATTGGAGGACGGAGAAGTTGTGTTTTTAATGAAAGTAGGTTCTGCCTTGGTGCCAATGATGGCCGTGTGTTGGTAAGGAGGAGGAAAGGGATAAATCTGCAACCAAACTGTCAGCGCCCTAGACAGACTGAACTTACACCTGGAGTCATGGTCTGTGGACCAGTTTCCTATGACAGCAACAGCACTCCCGTGGTTATCCCAAACACACTGACTGAAATTTGTACTTCAGTCATGTAATTCAAACTATAGTACTGCAATTCATGAACAGCATTGAAGGGGGAGTTTTCCAATAGGATAACGCTCGTTCTCACATCGCTGTTGTAACGCTAAGTTCTGCACAGAGGGTTTGCATATTACCTTGGCCTATGAGATCCCCAGATCTGTCTCTAATGGAGCACGTATGGGTATCATTGGGCAACAACTCTAGCATCATCCACAGCCAGCACTGACTGTCCAGTATTGACACAACAAGTACGTCTAGCATGGAACTCCATAACACAAAGTGATACTCGGCAAAATGTATGACACAATGCATGCAAGCTTGCATACAAAATTCTGGAGGTTACACCGGCTATTAATGTAACATCATTTCGCATTTGAAATGCATTTTCTTGGGCTTAAATTAACCTGTGATGTTGAAAATTTATTCAATTAAACATGTTAACTAGATATTATTGCATTGTCCAAATTTTTACGATAATTTTTCTACTCTACAATAAATACTCTAATACTCTATAATAATTTTTTTTCGAGTTGGTATTTTTTTCCGGTCAGTTATTATTTTTTATAAACTTGTCTTTAAACCTATTGAATTTCAAATATATAGTACTTATCCAAATACTTTACACTCACTTCCAAAAGTTAAGCACGGAGAGGAAAATGCTAATTTCCGGAAACCAATCAGAATTGAAGAGGATGCAATTCGCCGCAGAGGTAGATGGAAGTATGCAAATATGTTAGGTAACAGCCAATCGTGCGTTCATGTCAAAAAGGGCAGTCTTATAAGAAACCATCTTTATGAAGGGTTACAAAAATGGATTGTAAGTGCTGATAGAAGATGTTTGAAACTTTCGTACAATTTGTTTTGAAGACATACGTGTTTCTATGACTTCCAGAAAACTAATGGAAGATTCTGAGGGCTGGCGTGCTGTGGGGGCGCATTGAAGCAGGACAGTCGATCACAGATGTTGCTCTTTTCTTCGGTGTTCAACATTCTGTAATTTCACGTTTATGGAAACAATTCCAAACCACACAGATAATTGTCCGAAGGCCCGTAGGCGGTCGCCCAAGGGTTACAACCCCCGCGGAAGATCGATATATTGCTATTGTAGCCAAGCGGAATCGCAGAGCGACCTCCACACGTGTGACATCTATGGTTACAGCGTCTATTGGTTAGACTATATCTGCAGCTACTGTACGCCGAAGATTACATATGAATGGACTGTATGCCCGGGTACCTCGAGTTTGTGTTCCTCTATCCGTCCAATCAAGAGGGGAACGATAAAAGTGGTGCCGGGAATATGGCAATTGAACTGTGTCTGACTGGGCAATGTCATGTGTACTGATGTGTCAAGATTTGTTCTGGAGCCAGATGACAAGCGTATAAGGATATGGCGTAAACAAGGAACACGCAATCAGCCCCAAAACATTACCGAACATCACGCATTCCGAGACGGAAGCATTATGGTGGGGGCAGGGATTTCATTAGGATACCGCACCAACATGCACATCTTTAAAAGGGGTTTTAGATGGCCGGTATCGAGATGAAGTCCTAGAACCCATTGTGAGATTGTACGCTACAGCAGTTGGCCCTACTTTTGTTTTAATAGACGATAACGCACGTCCCCATAGTGCTGATATCGTCGATGACTACTTGGGGAGAAAAGGGATTGCGCGTATGGCGGGGCCAGCATATTCGCCCGACCTTAATCCCATTGAAAATCTTTGGGATGCTCTTGGCCGTGCTGTATCTTCCCGTTTCCCACCTCCAGCCACTCTCATTGAGCTAGAAACTGCTCTACAAGAAGAATGGCGATTGCTTAATTCTGCGGTGGTTGACCACCTAATTGAAAGCATGGTCAGAAGGTGTAAACTTTGCATACAGATGGGGGGGGGGACACATACCCTATCAATGTCCTTTTTTTCCTTTTATGCTGTTTATTTTCGCTTTATACATAATTCTGTGTAAGTCTCCAGTATTAAATTATCTGATAACTTACAAAAATTTAATATTGTTTTCATTTCTGTATATAATTATTGATTTTATTTTTTGTATAAATATATATGCTACTTTACTGCCAAATTTTTGTGTCAATCAAAGCCAGTAATTTGTTATGGATATTGTTTGGCCATTTTACCATCTTCGTGGCCTTAACTTTTGGAAGTGAGTGTAATGTATAAAATAATTTTAATACAATAATAAATGTAATAATTTTTTATAATATACTTTAAAATTTGGCTAAAAGAGTGGAAACTTAGTTGTTGTTACTAATGACACCTGTCTGACGATGTCAGATCGAGGCTCACAAAGTTCATCTAAGCAAAGGACTAGATGTATGTCTGTCGTTAGCAGTAGCTTTGAGCACAGTACAGGTGACAGAACACCCTAAGAATGGTCAAGGGCCTTCCACCTCTCTTCTCTATCCACCAACCTCACAAGAGGACTTGCGGCTCGACGGCTATTTAGAGTACCTCCCTGCCGCAAATGCACCATACATTTACAAACATTCATGTCTTCTCCGGGATTCGAACTCAGGTCCTACGGCACAGAAGTTAGCGTCGTTAACTGCTTTGCCGTGGATGGGGAACTGGAAACTTATTGAACCTTTTGAAAAGTGTCATTGTAAGTGCGGTATCCTAAGGATATATTTTATTTGAAATATTTTATGCTTTTACGATATTTTTTTATATAAAATTTCAACATGAAATCCTATCCTCTTTGTTAAAAAGTTAATGTAGATGTGTGTGTATTCTTTATTGAGAAAGTGAACTGATGCGATGGTGCTTATCCAATATAGAAGTTTAAAATTCAAATAATAATTCGAATTATAAAAGAAGTTTTTTCTTCAAGTTAAGTTTCATTTTAAATATAAACGAAATTTTAACAAAAAATGAAAAATTATTTTTATTAAAAGGGGAAAAAATGAATATTTTTTTTTAAAAAATTGAATTTACATTGGTGGTGGTTTTACATTAGCTATTACTTATTTTAATGTTCACTTTGTGAATAATGTATATTAAAATAAGTTTTTTTTTTAAAAAAAGGTATTCATTTTTTTCTTTTATTGAAAATAGTTTTTCATTTCTTAAGAACATTTTTTTTTGTATTTTAAAGAAACTTAATCGAAAAAACATTTCTTTTATAATCAAAATTATTATTGGAATTTTTTAAACCTATATTGGATAAACACCATCGCAAAAATTATATCTCAGTTTATTTTTTTAATAAAGAACACACACACACACTTTTAATCTACATTAACTTTTTAACTAAGAGCACAGGATTGCATGTTAAAATTTATAATAAATACCGTAAAAGCATTAACATTAAAGTTATATTGGTTGTCCTTTTACATAAGCTATTACTTATCTTGAAACACATTTATGAATCACCAAATACCAGCGTAATGCCCTCAACACTTAAGTTCAACTATGTATATATGTTTTGCAGCTTCAAAACGTGCAATAAAGCACATGTAATATAGACGAGGGTGTGTCGGAAAATGAACCCTGTCGACTGTGGTCAGAGTTGTGTATGAAAGTCAAAACATAGAATGAGACATTAAAAATAAGACATAACTTTATTTTACCACATAAGTACCAAGTACATTGAGACATTTGTCATACCGCTTGATAAGCTTCAAAAAGGCCTCCAGGAAAATCTTAGGGCTTTGCATACGGAAGAAGCGTTTAATGACTTGCTTGACTTCAGTGTTGCTTCCAAAGTGCCTTCTGAGTAGATTCTTCTTCGAAGCCGGAAACAAGTGAAAGTCACTTGGTGCAAGATCAGGACTGTATGGCGGATGGTGTAGGTGCTCCAACCAATAAGTTCCAATACGGTTTTGCGTTGCCGTCACCGAGTGTGGTCTCACATTGTCATCCAACAACAGAACGCCAGATTTGAGAAGCCCAGGTCACTTTTTCCGAATCGCCTCTTTCAATTTCGATAGGGTGTCACAGTACCGCGTAACATTGATGGTTCCAACCACCAAAAAGTCCACGCAAAAGTAAACGCTTCTTCCGTATGCACAGCCCTGAGTTTTTCCTGGAGAGGTTTTTGAAGCTGATCAAGTGGTATGATAAATGTCTCAATGTGCTTGGTACTTATGTGGAAAAATAAAGTTATGTCTTATCTTTAATGTCTCACTGAATGTTTTGACTTGCGTACACAACTCTGACCACAGTGGACAGGGGAAACTTATTTTCCGACGATTATGGAAGCTGTGTGCTACTCATTTTATTTAACTACGAAATTGCTATTGACTACTACTACCTTTCTTGAGTTAATTGTATTGTTTTTTGCGGTACCTTGTTAACTTTTCGCATTTGTTGTTATACATAAAAAGCTCTGATTGTATTAAAAATAAACATATAAGAAACATAAACCAACCTGCGTAATCAGGTGTCATGTCAACATGAGTGACTCTGTAACCTGAATATGCGAATCCATTGAGGAAAAGGGCAACACAAAAAAGCGAAACGATCTGTATAGGGCGACATCCAGAAGCTATTATAGCCAAAAGACATAAGGCCGGTCCGAATAGACCTAGATAAAAAAAATAGATTCGTACAGGCAATAAATTATATAAAAACATATAAACTACGGTGATGAATTAATAGTTAAATAAAAATTAACTAACAGAAATATCCTATTTAAGGTATGTTTTCTGTGTGTGAGTGTGTTTAGCTTTGGGTATTTATAAAAACGGATAATTAGAAAGTTTTAGAGGTTTTAGTTATTTACTTTGTCTTTTAATAATATGCTTTTTTAAATTTCTTGTTAGTTTCTTATATTTATTTATTATGATGTGTAGGGAATTAAGCCGGCGACCCATTTTGCTCAATGAAAAGAAGTTGCCAATTCAAAGAATGTCGCCAAATGTATCGTTATTGGCTGCATATCACGGCATTTGGCAACATCTTTTGATTTCTCGAAATTGGTCGATGGTGTAGTATCATTACAATAAAAGTAATCATCAACAATATTACCTTTCAATACTTTAAATTTATATCTAAAAGAAGTTATCGAGGAAACATGTGACAATATGAACTTAAAAATTTATATTTACAAACAAAAATCCCACAACGCAGAACTAATCAAATAGAATTTCTTAAAGTTCTTTATTCATATTTAAATAACCAGATGCATAAGAGACTCGAGATAAAAATATTAAGGAAAAAAACGCAGAAAAGTGACAAAAAATGACCACTGAATTCTTAAATATTAAACTAATTTTTCAGCATTTTATTCATTTTCCATAAACAAAATTAAAATATGAATTAAATTATTTATCCAAACTAGGCATATAAGCAAATTAAGCTTAAATATTCTTTATAAAAATTTTAACAAATAAAGAAAGTTCCAGACTAACTATGCATACCTATTGAATTGCACATTTTACGTATTGTTGTGACGCGTAATATGTTAGAAGCTCGTAATTTGTCTGCAATACAAGAAGCAATCAGTGCACTGGTCGCTTGTACAACATAAGGTAATGCAGACATAGTACCATTCTGAAAAAAAAAACACGTATTAAAAGTGTATAAAATATAGAATTTGATTATTTTTTGCTTAATATAATTAAAAGTAAAGTTATTAAACTGAGACTTTTTTACTCTATCAGTTGATAATAAAAAATACTGTTAATAACTTTTAAACAGATTTTTTGTATGTTTGTGAAAGCCGGCTGAATGACGTAGTTGGTTTGTCGCTGGCCTTGTACACCTAAAGACTTTATCACACGTACACGTTTGGTGCAATTTTTGGTCCAATTCGTGCAATTTTTACTCCGTTGCCATAGCAATGGCTTTGGAACAACTTTTAGCCAGTGAGCAGAGAAAATTGCTCTAAATAAAAGTTACTTGAAATTCCAGCCAATGGGGCTCATCGGCACCCTACGCCATAAACAAGATGGCGGTAACGGTGGTAGCTTCGCATTAGATATGGCGTATATTATTTTAATGGTGTACAATATTTTAACGGCATATAATATTTTAAGCAGAATGATGCTCCATTTCTGTTTACCCCATGAACAAAAAAGCGCGAGCGAAATAAAAGAAATAATATTGGATGGTCGTTTTAAAGCAGAGAAATCAGCGAGTAATGTTTCAATGTGGAGAAAGAGCGTGGCTGACGTCAGAGCATGTCGTTTTGTTTACGGTAACCCTTCAGCCTCAGATTCTGCGAAAAGTTGGGACGAAAAATTGCTCGAAAATTTACGTGTGATACCGCTTTAAGGTTGAGGGTTCGACCCCAGCCCACAAGTCAGTGGATTTTCATGATGCAGAAAATCTACAGGAGCTATATTGCATAATTATGAGGCATATAACAGATCCCTTGATTTCCTGTTTGGCTTGGGTGCTCTCGGCAAATTAAAAATTCTAAGTACGGTTTTGCATCACCAGAACTCAGGTGCCTCCTTCTGGGGAGGAAACTGGACGTCAAAATTGCCCGCAGTAATTGGTATCCGCCTAAATGGGGCCGCACTAAAAAGAGTTACCAGCTCCTAGGGAATGTACTAGGTCTGCAATGGTAAAACACCAAACCACAGTCCCATTAAAAATTTTAAAAGTATTTTTGTAAAAAAACAAAATAAATGTCAATTCCAATTTACCAGGAATTTAAAAAGCATTAGATTTTTAAAACGAAATGATTTTTAAACACCTCCACTATTTTTCAGTATGTGTTATATGAAACAGCTTACATATTTTTAGCAACAATTTTGCCTTTAAAGTACTCTTATAATGAATATAAAATTTTCTTGATTCAAATTTCACATTAATTGTTGTATCAATAATAACATGCTCGTCAACAATAATTTTTATTGAAAAATTTTATTAATATCGTCAGTAAAGTAATAAATAACAACATTTGAATACATTTATAACTTTTTATAACAAAAATATCTTCAATGAACAACCCCTTAATTCTCTTTATCGGTTTTAAATTCAATGGCATCATTTACGAGGCTTAAATGCTAGCATTTCAATGAAGAGAGAAGAGAACTAATTTAGAAAAATTATGATCTTACCAGCCCCAGGTCGAAATGCAGAATGGTACTAAAGTAAGTAGGCAAGTCCGTCAAGAACATGAGAAAAGCGTAGTTATGTCCAAAGTGAGCAACAACAACTGCCCACATCGGAAGTGATGTGAGGATGTCTTTCCATGGAATGTTTTCTTTCTGAAAATTAAATATTTTTATCTAAATTTTTTATATTTTCCAATAATTTGTATATTGCTTTTATACATTTCAAGCAATTTAATTGTGTCTGTATGCGTAATTAGTGTTAGTAGTTCAATAACTTATGTCAAAGTATAATATTTTGGCTATTTACATAACTGTTGTGACGTTTTCACGTCACACATCTGAAAATTCGGCTTCTTTCTGTGGGTAGGATAACAGAGTTCCAATGCACACGTGCACTCCGTGATCCAGTCTTCGGTCACCCCTCGGCATGCTTTGACCGTGAGAAAACCCCACTTCACTCTGGAGCCGGATGTAATTCGATGAGTCAGAAAGAAAACGCCCCATCCCGAGACCCGGAAGTCGAGGACGTCCGTTGGAAAACACCGAAGAGAACGCTGCGTTGCCTGCTCCCTCACAAATATCATAATCATGGCTCTAATGAAATAACTAATATTTTGAATAATTTAAATGAAAATGTATATGTGGTAATTAATAGCTGGGACGTAAATAAACCAAATACAGTCGACTCTCTATAATTCTAAGTTGAAGGGACCGATGAAAAGCTTCGAATTATCAAGACTTCAAGAAAATCAAAGGGTCGGCAAAAACTCCCGAAATACATGAAGATAAATTTTCCTAACGCATTTAAATTTGAAACTATGTAATAAAAAACAATTGTGTACATATGTATAAAATTGTTTAAAGTATTTTTAAAAAGTACATATTATATACAGTATAAATATTATGCAGAAGTTAAAAGTCCTGTATTAAAAAAATGCAATTATGTGTTAAAAAAATTATTAAATGAATACAAATTGTACATAATTAATCTTTTTTGGCGAAAAAACCTGTTATTTAAAAAAAAAATGTTTAATCTGTTATCGTTTCCCTGAAACACTGTCCCCAACACCATTGGTTTTTCAATGGAGGGTCCAGTCCTGCTCTATTTGGTGCCACATGTCATACGTCACACAGATGAATCATAAATCGTCATGCCACTCCGACGCAAAATACACAATCCTACGCTTCTCTTATTCTCAATAGCGGACTATCCTTTCTGAACACATGTGTAGTAAGGCCACGCGTTAAACGAAATATGTGGACGGCTAACAACAAGTGCGGTCGGTCTATTGTCCACTTGAAGGATAGCAATAAAAGTATTTTTGCTCGAGGAACTGGGAAATACAAAGAAGAGATGGCACATATGGTCATTACAAAGAGAGACTATGTTACAGGGGATACACGCAGAGACAATACAACACAAAACTCGTAGCTCCAACCTGCTTAATATAGGATTCTACATGATATAAAGTGTTTCAATTGTCGAGAGATATATAAGATAACTTCCGAGTTCTTCGCGTGTTGTAGTCTGACCACCCACCGATTTTATTTCGAAACATTGAGTGTACCAAAAAATATTGTTTTAGTTTGAGTTTTTATAGGGGCTGAACATGTACTTTGAATTAGTGAGAGGTTCGTATTATCAAAGGTTTGAATTAGCTAGGGTCGACTGTATTTAAATTCCTCACCATTAATTTTCTCAAGCGTAACATTTTTGTTTGTCTTGAAATATTAATTGCTTCTTTTGAGCATAAAAGTTCGAATGCAGTATTCGTTAAAACTCAATATATTACACCATAGCTCTTTTTAATTCAGGTAATGACCATTAAGAGAAAAATATGCTACCAGATTTTCCATATCTTTTTTCTTTTATCTTTAATTCTTAACTCTTATAAAAGGGGAAAAGTATAAACAAAAACATTTATACAAACTTTTTTTTAAAAAAAAAATGTATATTTATGTATATTCTAATTTGCATAAGAAAAATAAATATTATATATATATATATATATATATATATATATACTGGTGTCCAAAAAAGTTAAGCATAAATCGTAAAATGCGAAAAACATGGAGTAAATATTCGTAAAATTATTCCAAATTTCTTGCGGATATTAATTAGGTGAAGAAGAAACATTGGGTTTATGCAAAACTTTTCAGTCGACTACATCCTGCGCGAAACACCGGCGCATGTCGGAACGCGGAGAAACCGATTCACGCAGCATGGGCAATTCAGACAAGTTTCGTGCAACTGCAGTGCGAAAGAACGTTGTTAACCATCAAACAAGGTGAATGATGGCACAAAGACGCCAATTGGACATGTTTACGAAAGGAAGAATCGGTGGAATGCTGGAATCCTCCCGATCACAAATCTAAGTGTCTGGAATTCTGAATGTGGACCAGTCTGTGATCTCAAGACTGTGGCAGAGGTTTCAAAGAACGGGAGATGTTACCCGACAACTAGTATCAGGTCGACCAAGAGTCACAACCCCTCGCCAAGACCGATATCTGGTAATAAGTGCGCGACGTCAGAGGGGCAGTACTGCCAGAGCACTGGGTTCGGTGCTCACAGTCGCCACAGGAATATGAATTTCGAGACAAACTGTTTACAGGAGACTCAATCATGCTGGCCTGTATGCCAGAAGACCAGCAGTTTGCATTCCCCTCACGTCTGCGCATAAACGCGCTCGTTTGAACTGGAGTTTGAAACATCAACATTGGAATGTGGGAGAGTGGGCCAATGTGATGTTCAGTGACGAGTCCCGGTTTAGTATGAGTAGTGATTCTCGGCGGGTAACGATATGGAGAGAACGTGGAACACGTTTTGAACCAAGAAACATAACGGAAAGACATCATTTTCCATCAAGGGGTGTAATGGTATGGGCAGGCATCATGATGGATGGTCGCACAGACCTCCATTTCTTTGACACGGGCTCTGTGACTGCTCAAAGATACAGAGACGAAGTTCTTGAGCCTTATGTTCGCTTGTTTCGAGGTGCTGTCGGTCCTGACTTCATATTCATGGATGATAATGCGCCATGTCACCGAGCGGTGCTGATTGATGACTTCTTTGAAACGGAAAACCTCCTCGCATGTCGTAACCTGTGAACTCCCCTGATTTAAATCCTATCAAGCATGTATGGGATATGATCGTGAGACAAATCGCAGCCCTTTCGCACCCACCAAGCTCCGTTACAGAACTGAAGAGAGCTCTCCAAGAAGCTTGGAACTGTTTGAGCCCACAACTCATTCATCATCTCATAGCAAGTATGGTAAATCGCTGTGCAGCGTGCCTGGCTGTCAGAGGTGACCACACGCCTTATTAAACTGCAGCGTCAGTATTTTATTTAATGTTTTCTTTCATTTTTTCTTTAAAGTGTGAATCCTTGCTATGCTCAGTTTTCTTTCAAACTGCTACTTTGGATAATAAAATTAATTATTATCATTCTTTTGATTTGCTTCCTTATTTTATAACCATTTTACACTCGAATATCACGTTTCCCGCCATTCTGATTTACAGTTCCTTCTTTATTCACATAATTATCAATTATGCTTAACTTTTGGACACCAGTGTATATTGCTTCACTTGTAGATACCATAAAATTAAATCTCGCTTATTTTCTGTTTATCATAATCCATATGTTTTTTTGTATTATGACAATAATAAACATAAATGTAGAAAACATATTCAAAAGCAATATTTTTTTAGTTTATATTTAGCATTAATTAATCAATATTAGTAAATATATACGATGTTTGACTCAATTTAATATATAATCAAAGTATTAATCCGTTTCTTACTCATTTTTGTACAAAAAAAAAATCTTTTTTTAAATATTTAAATTTTATTTCTGGTTTTATCCATTTAAAAAATTAGATACCTGAACCCATATAAAATTATTATTTAATTTTACAGTTAAACACAATCGTGGTCAACTAAAACGAAAATGGTATTTCAAACTTACTTTTTGTAAATTTGAATTCTTATGCTTCTGAATATATTCGAATTCTTCCGGAGATATATGAGGATGATCATTTGGAGTCTCATAAGCAAACATGCTCCAAAACAAGTACCATATAATTCCTACACAGCCTGTGAGGATATTGAATTATTAGTTTACATATAACCAATAAGATATTCATAGAAATAATTATAATAAAATTCTGAAACTGAGAACCAGTAATTTGATATTAAATGCTTTAAAGTGTTGCTGAAATATTTGGTGTTTAAGGATAGAAAATCAAAAAGCAAAGGGACTTTTGCACTTTCTTTTTCCAATGTTGAGCAACAGCTCCAGTATTCAGCCCTTAATGAAGGATAGTAGGCAACACCACACTAGGGATTGCAATATCGGACCAAAAGTTCAATACCGGTATTCGGTATTTTCTAGATCTTAATACCGGGATACCGGTTTTAATACCGGCCTTAAAAATTTTAGGATAAGAAAGGAAATACAGGTATTTCTTTATTTAATTTGCTAGTTTTATAAGATAGTGTTAATATCACAAAAAATAATTTGTACTTTATAAATTATAACAGTATATAAAAAGAATCACGAAAAAAAATAAAGGAACAACTTATTTATTTAAATCACAAAAAAGTGTAAATATCATTATTCAGTCTGTGGTACTATTACAAATTTTTGAAATGTGATCTTAAACATAATGCATCAATTGTACTGTATGAAATGCAAATACAATGTGAATAACAACTTCACCAATTTAAAAAATATCGAGCTATTACGCACTTTCTTCACAACTACAACCTTGGTTTCACAGATACAAATATCAGACTACGAATCTTGCGCGCGTGCAGTATCGTCCTGAGCTGTAATAGGATAGTTTTGGCCCGCTTTCTTGGATGATTCACATATTTTATTACTTCTTTTGATTGTACGATGCAATTTTATGTTCCCATTCTAATTAATTTTGCCCATTAGACAGGCAAAAAAAACGTATACTATTTTGCTATGTTGACAATCCTTCAACATATAGTGGAGACAAAAAAATTCTAGTAAATACCGCGCGCGCGAAAAAACGGTATTTAAACTTGTGAATACTGGTATTACGAAATTGTACAAATGGCTGAAAGTACCGGTATTCGGTATCTAGGTATAACGGTACTGTAATCCCTATCGGCAAACTTTCTATAGAACGTTTTACTCGTTTTCACTCGTAGCCGTTGGAGCGTGGCAAACCGTTCAACGCTGTAGCTCCATTATCGATTTGTTCCAAGGTGGAAAGTAGGGTAGTGATTCGCTTTTTGTTTGCGGTACCTGCGCTGGATATTAGCCATCCTTTTCGTCCCTATTCCCTTTCATCACTGTACCCTCGATGACTTGCACATTATCCTCAGGAGGTGACGTCGATGGACTGCCCAATTTTTCGTCGTCATTTAAAGAAGCTCTTTTCTATTTGAAGCACTCTATCCATTCGTAGATCTTTCTCCACGAAAAACAGTTGTCACCATACTGCGCTTGCATGCGATGAATAATTTCTGCATGTCTTACACCTTTCACAAACAAAAAGCAAATCTCTGCCCTTCTTTCCTCCTTGGTGCAGATCGACAATGGGTCTGCTATGTTGAATGGTTTGCTACACTCCAACAGTTACGAGGGAAGAGCAGTAACACACGTTGTATAGAAAGGTTGATGACTACTCCTCATTTAGCTCTGGATATTAGAACTGTTGCCAAAACTTGGCAAGGGAAATTGCAAAAGTCCCTGTACTTCGATTTTATCTCTTATAAGACTTCATAAACAAGCTTTTATGTTTTAATCACAGTTATACTCCGTTTTGGTATTAACTAAATAACATTGACATTAACTTCTAACACTGAAAATTGCAACATATTTTCAAAAGCAGATACCTGTTTCTTGTATCGTATCCCTTTGTTGGACATATATATTGTAAAACTATAATTACTATTTATTTATTTGTTTTGACATTTTCTAGATAAATCATAATGATACAAAATTAAACACAACTCATTTTTCTTAGAATTTAAAAAGCATGTAATATAAATTCATAAAATACAAAAAAAAAAAAAAGAAATGATGAAATCTTTCATTTAATTTTAATGCTGAGTCAAAGAAACTAAAAGACTTGGCCTTAACAGATGAATATTTTATTTCTGTTTGTCATGATCTCAGGTTTATTTCAATATAAGCTATAAAAATATTACGATGTATTAATTTTATTATTATTATTATTATACTAACATAATTTTTATCAATATTAGTTTTGTTCATCCGTCTTTTGTTTTTATTCCTGATAATTTAATTATGATTCTTGATTACCGACTCTTAACTAACATTAAAAACGCCAACTTGGACAAAAATAATTCTATAAAAATTCCACTTGGAAGATATGTTGTTACAAAGAGTGTAAACTCACTTATGATATTTTGAGTTTAGATCTCAAAACCTAAATAAAAATGTAACTTTATATATTTTCTGCATAAATCTAAGTATACCAATGCAGCTCATTGGTCAACATTGCAATTACGTATTGTTATCATCTAACTCTAAATGTTTATATGAACGATTCTAGTGAAAAATGTCTTACCAAATAAATAGAATGTCGAAGGCCAACCTCCAAATGTATCAACGCTGCTCATAAAACCAGATAACGGCATCGCAAATATATTTCCTAGAGGCATTCCCAAACCAATAATCGCAGAAATCCTACTTCGCTCAGATTTTGGAGACCAATTGCTAATAGCATAAGTAATAGCAGGAAATGTGAGACCCTTAAAAATAACTTATTATTAGCATTTAGCTTTATTTTGCAAAAGTAATGCAGACATTTTATACTTAAAATTAGTTTTTAATGGTTAAAATAATAGTATAAAACATTGAGAACAAAATATGCAAAATATACATATACATACATCGTTTTCAAGAATCAGATTTTTACAATGAAATATTTAATCATTAAAAAATGGCCTATTTCATTTGTCCAGTTTAATTACTGCAAGATGAATCAATATTATTAACACATATTTTTTAATCAAATGAATCAACTAATATGACTTGGAAAGTATATATGTTTTAGATCCCCAAAAAGTTCTTTTTTAAAATAATAAATAAGTAAAATGTTTATTAGTTGTTGACCATACAAGCAAAGTATCTTATTAATTACAACAAACAGTTAGTAATTATTTATATGAATTCCATCAGGTTTTGTTTTCGTCTTTGTTTAAAAACCTCTTTCCGTGGAGATTATTTGATTTTATGCAAATGTAACAACTATTTAAGTGCCAGTCGTTGAGTAAGCGAGATAATAGTTAAGATTTGATCGTTAAGCTGAATTCCAAGAGTTAGACTGGTGGTAATTCATCTTAAGATTGAGACGGATCTATACGCGACTCTCACTAATTCCTTGGGAACTCTTTGAGGGAAACATTTTTTTCAACCAGCTTTCACCGAAGGTAAGAAAAAGTGATTATGCAAATTAAGTTTATTATATAAATTCTGTATTCACGAGTTTTGAGAGTTAGTGAAGGCAGGATCGTGAGTTATTGAAGTGAGAATCTAAGATTAATGTAAGAATTGAAGATATCCAAAGTGAGGATCACTCGGATGTGCGCTGATCACAAGACAACTATTAGTGTTCAAGGCCTCATCTGCAGGACTTGTGATTGACAAGAGTTCAGGTATTGTACGTATTATTTAAATAGAAGTTAGAAAGTAAATTGCCTGTGCGTGGCTGAGTTAATAACGAGCTAGTATAAGTTATCGTAGAAATTATTTGAGTGTCCATAAATATTATCCCCAGTCTAACTGGTCTCACCTTCACTCTCTAATCATTGATCTAAACTATCTTATCCTGATTATTATTGTGCTTGTGTTGATAAGTGTGACAAAAAAATAATTTTAGTGAATCATGTCAACTGATGAATTAGTTCTCCCCACACACCTAGCCGGGTCCGAGCGAAGACAAGGGGGTATGAGGGAAGTAGGATTAGTCCCCATAACAAGATTAATATTTGACGAAGAAATCGTCAGGAAGTAATTAAGTAACCAAACTTGGAGCTGATATACTATCGGACTTCAAGAAGAATCATTCAAAGGAACTTTAATAAAGATAAATAGTTACGATAATTTAGTTATCTGATTTCGGAATAAGATTTCTTATTGCTCCCAAAGTTAAGTTATAAGAGTGCATCTCGTATAGTGTTAAAGGTTGAATAAAATTAGTTATTCTAAGAACATGTCTTCTTCTTCCTCTAACCCTCCCACACTCCCAAACCTCCAGGCCACGACAAAGTGATTTTTTATTTTTGAAAAAAAAAAATGCTTTGAGAGAGTTTATGTTTTGTTCTTTAATTTTAAGCAATGACAGTCCTCACTTCCTTTTTAGCATACTCAAGTAACATTATTGCTAAGGTACACACCTAAAGCAAATGTTTATATAATAAATAAAATCTTATGCGTATGGATTACTTACCTCTGAAAGACCTTGCAAAATTCTGATTGCAATTATAAATATCGATCCTTGGGTAGCTGCTAGAGGTATGAAAAGGTAGAGAAGGCACGTCATCAAAATTCCGCTGCCAAATAAAAATTTAGCACCTACTCGGTCGCAAAGAATTCCTCCAGGCATTTGAGTGACCACATAACCGTAGTAGAATGAACTTAAAATTAAACCTCGCGTTTTCGTATCCCAATTAAATTTCTTCCCCTGAAAATAAAAGTTGCAATACATCAGGTTTTATATAACACAACAAAAGTGATAGCAAAATTGTACATTTTTCTGTATTTTCTCTATATAATAGAATTATCAAGTACAATGTAAGGCATCTAACATTAAAAAATAAGCCTATTTTAGTGAAATTTAATATACAAAGAAATTTTTCAATTAAATATAATACAAATTATTAAAATTTGGTATAAACGAAATGAGTAATCGGATTTACAGAACGTCAGAACTTAGCTTTCAACATGAGCTTTGGCGGTCATAGTTGCTGATTTGTGCATTTGATTAGAAATGTTTTTGCGAGTTCATAAATGTTTTCTTCAGACAAATGAGTTTCTTTCGAGTCAGATATGACATGCTTTTATTTCTTTTATTGGTTATTGCAATTTGCAAGTGAAGGGCTGTCATACACGTATCTTCAAGGGAAGAAAGTGTTTCTTAATGTTAAGGGATTGTTTGAACAATATTTAAGTGTTTTCCCAGCATTTATATAATGCCATACTTCTCCTACAGTAGTGAGTGAAGTTCAGGGCATTTCTATTAATGCTATTGTGGGGAGAGGGGCAATCTCTGGTTGAGATTGTGAGGTTTTTTATGCATGAGTCGTAATCATTTTTATTTCTAGTCGTGACTTTTGAGTTAAGTGTCTCTCTCTCCCCTGCTCTGAAAGTCTTAACCTTTTCATTTAAAGTTCAGCCATTACAAAGCGGTGACGTCAGTACAGTGTAAATCCATTTCTAATCTTAATGCAGGCTATCAGCAGGTGTGGCATAGCCTGATAAGGTTCTCAGAGGAGATTCTGCTAGATATTTTGTTACAATGTTGGATTGAATTAACAGAATTCTGAAGGGGTATCTTGTGCCTTTCCATTGCGGCTCAAATATGATTAACTAGAAATAGATCAGGTGACAAAGCTAGCCAATAAGCTTGAAAATAATTCATAGCAAGGCATGTCAAGTGTGGCTGGGCCTTATATTTTTGTCATACCAACAATAGTCCACCTAGGATCTGAATGATAAAACGATTATCTTATCGTTTGTTTCACACGAGGCAGCTTTGTACCAGTCAACTCTTATCAATTCATCATTCCTTTAGTGTGAAGAGGGAAAAGAAATACTTTCACACACGCGCGCATACACAAAAGAGAATGGAAAGAAAGTACCATGTGAAAAAGGGAATGGGTACTCATCAGTGCAATGATTGAACCCGAAGATGCAATAAAAAGCTTTTTCCATTCTCAATATACAAGTAGCAAAGTGTAAAGGGCGTAGTTTCCACAATAAGGAGAGTCAATAAATGAGGAGAAAGTGATTTTAAGAGCTCCATACCAAGGAATGCCAGTTGATTATATGTGAAAGGACTTGGACTATTTTTATTCAAAAATAACTCCCAACAGTCTGCTCTTTCTGTTATGTGCGGCCCAAGTTTACTCGTGTAAAAGAGATATACTTTAGTCACTAGTTCTACTACCATCTGTATCCTGAAGATCAGCGCAAAGTAGTCTGGATATGTCCGAGGGTTTGAACTTTAATAGTAGCAACAATTTATTTACATGGAATACAAAAGTGATTCTTGAAAGTGACAGTCCTTCAATATAGTCACCAGCATTGTGTATTACCCTTTTCCAACGATGAGGAAGTGGTAGAACACCTGTAGCAGTGCATGTTCTGTTGATAGTTAGAATGGGCTAGTCTACTGCCGCAGAAGTCCCTGGAACAGTTTTGAAGTGAATGCCATGAAGTGGTTCCTTCATCTTTAGAATTAAGTCACAAGAGCTTAGATCTGGAGAGTATGGTGCATAGTTATGCACTTCCCAGCCCCATCGATCGAAGAAATCAGTCACAGTTTGCGACCGATAATTGTCATCAAAATGATAGGGGCGCGTTCTGCAGAAAGCGTAGCCATTTTTTTCTCAATGCTGGCCTGAGATGGTGCTCCAAAAATGAGCTGTAGTACTGCGCATTGAAGGTCTTCTATGTAGGAACGATACGCGTTAGGATGACACCATCGCAGTCGTACGGGAGAACCACCATAACTTTCACATTGCTGGGGTTCTGACGAAATTTCGAGCATCGTAGTGACCCGTAATTACGCCATTTGTTTAATTGGTGTTTCAGTTCTGGATGGTGGTGCAATCTGGCCCAAGTCTCATCCAGCGTAATGATAAAGCATAAAAAAAGCCTTTCCTTCGTGCTCATAGCACTCCAAGTGGGTTTGAGCAACGTATCGTAGCCATTTCTGAATTTCCGTCAAATGATGTGAAACCCATCGAGAAGCAATTTTTCTCATACCCAGGCGTTCCTTCAGAACGTGCAGCACAGTCGTATGCGCAAATCTTGTCTTTAAGACCAGCTCATGAATCGGTTGGCTTCGATCACTGTCCATTAATGTGGCAACAGCATGCACTTCTGCTTTGTTTACACTAGGATAACCTGGCCGATGTATGTCTGCCACATTTCGGCGTTTTTCAGTGAAGACTTTTGCCCTTCTTGCTACAGTTCTGTAAGGCAATGCTAATTCTCCGAATCTTCTTGAAGCCCTAGAGGACATTGTTGTGTTGTGCGACCTCTGGCACATTAAAATTTAGCCAACTTCGTTGTTCTTGTTTTGAAAACATCCTGACAATACTTACTTTAGACCTCAGGCTAACTAATACAAGGATCAGTTCTTCGAGTCACTCCGAATGCGCGTGACTTAGGAAGGACGGGACGTTTTGCTGACAGGTAAGGTAGGTATGTAGTTCACGTGTGGTATACACGACATTCTTTGTTTTTGTTGTGTAGCGTTTTTACAGCAGTGTTGCCACTATTAAAGTTCCAAACCTCGTACATGTGTATACGAAGGCTGTTCAGAAAGTATCGATACTGAATTTATTCTATTTATTACAGAAAACCCCTAGCGGAGGGACTGTGTGCATCATGCGCGTGCATATTTCACCTTGTCTCACAAAATTCGGCAGGTCTGTACAGCACGCCGTTCAGTCACACTGACTTCTTTCACGTGGAGTGTTTGCGTGCGTTCGTCGAAAAAAGAAAAAGTGTGAAAACACTGATCAGCGAATCTGTATCAAGTTTTGCTTTAAGCTCGGTAAAACGGGTACCGAAACCTACGAGATGATGAAAACAGCATTTGGAGATGAGTTGTGCTCGGGTTTTCGAAGGTGGTTCCGACGATTCAAGGAGGGTCGTCAATCAGTGAACAGTGATCCCCGTTCTGGACGCTCATCCACCTCTCGCCTTGAGGACAAGATTGCACAAGTGAAGGCTGTGGTGCACTCTGATAGTCGTTTAACAGTCCGAGAAATTGCACAGGAGTGTCACATTTCCGTAAGATCATTTGATGAAATTTTGAGAAAGGACTTGAACATGCGCCGAGTGTCTGCAAAGTTTGTGCCGCGTCTCCTCACTGAGGATAAGCAATTCCAACGACTGGCAACATGTCCTGATTTTTTCCTCTTTCCCAAGATCAAGAACACCTTAAAAGGACACCGGTTTCAGGACATTGAAACCATAAAACAGAATTCGACACAGCAGCTTCAGGCCATCCCAAAAGTTCGAATGCATGTTCCAGTGTAAATATCATATCAGAACCAATGTATGTATATATTATTATACTTTTACAGCCTGTATAGTTCCGCTTTTTGTTCTTCTGAATTTATTATAGCTTTTTTTTTTTTATTTTCTCATAACTTTTTTCTCGTACTTCATTAGTTTTGGACATTCAGATAAGTGGGAAGATGCTGCAGGTGATTCTGTTGTACTATTCAGAGTCGTAAATTCAAATGTTGTCATGTTTTCAGGTAATTCATTTGTGGTATTGACCATAGCAACCATTGCGATACTTAGATTTACTCGAGTACAGTAACTGATGAGGATTCCAAGAAATCCAAGCAATGTAAAAACAAATCTTTTCGGAAAGTAGCATGTTCTGATACCTGGAATACAAATAAGGGATATAATAGTTTTAAAATCTTACTAGTAGAACTAAGAAAGGTAAAAGCATTGAAGAAACGTGCTGGAGAATAAGTTAAGTCGATGGTAAACCCCCACCTATATATATTTTAAAACATATTATAGTAATTTAATTATTTAATAGATTAATATGAAATGTGCTAGTAAGAAAAAATATATTATATATATACATAAACAAATTTACATCTCTGTCTTCCCTCGTAATGGAAATAAATAAATTTTTCAAAAAAAATCCCTATTATTAATAAAATTAAATATAAATACATTTTTTAAAAATTAGTTTGAATTCTTAGAAAATATATTATTAATACACTGATAAAGTAAGTATTCTTCATCTGGGTGCTATTAAACCGGAAATTGTTTAATCCAGCCAACTATTTACCATTCTAATATTTAAAGTTTAAGTTAAGTGGAAATATCACATTTTATAGGCTATTTAGTTTAATGTGGTTTCACTATCCAAAATTAACTAGAGCAATTTTTTCCGATTTTAATGATGTTCTATGCAAAAATAAAATAAAAGTAAAAAGAAACTGAATATGAATTATACTGCAATCTGTCGAAGCAAATGCAATTAAGACAGAGTTTTTTTATACTTTGTTAAGCATACCGATTACAGAACCAGTGTACGTGCTTATAAAAAATAACGTAATCTACAAGAAAGAAAGAATTTTTTTTAAATGTACTAACATAAAATTAATTAAATTTTTTGAAAGTTCATTGTTTTATTTTTCAATTATAATTTCTTTATGACATTCCACACTCCAATGTTGATGTTTCAAACTCCAGTTCAAACGAGCGCGTTTATGCGCAGACGTGAGGGGAACGCAAACTGCTGGTCTTCTGGCATACAGGCCAGCATGATTACATCTCCTTTACACAGTTTGTCTCGAAATTCGTATTCCTGTGGCGACTGTGAACGCCGAACCCAGTGCTCTGGCAGTACTGCCCCTCTGACGTCGCGCACTTATTACCAGATATCGGTCTTGGCGAGGGGTTGTGACTCTTGGTCGACCTGATACTGGTTGTCGGGTAACATTTCCCGTTCTTTGAAACCTCTGCCACAGTCTCGAGATCACAGACTGGTCCGCATTCAGAATTCGAGACATTTCGGTTTGTGATCGTGAGGATTCCAGCATTCCAACGATTTTTCCTTTCGTAAACATGTCTAGAAATGTACTATTTTTTTCAACAGCTTGGAATGATACCTCGAATAAAAGACTTCAAAACATAAGAGAATTTCAGGTTTCTTCGGGAAAAAAGGGTGAGCGTTACATAAAAACAAAAATACATGAAAACTAAAAATTGCATCTTGAAAGAATTAGGTGCACATTTTACAAAGGATTTTATGGTGCATCAAGTTTCTACAAAGAATTTAACAAAATAATTGGATTAATTTGAAAAGGTCTCTTACGGTATAGATGAATGGCTGATAAGACTTATACAAATTATTAGATTTCGATTATTCTAAATTTTAAATTGCAGCAATTATTTTGCAATATATGTAACGATGATACATAAAAAGTTCAAACATAGAACACACTCTCTCAAACCGATATGCAGAACATTTTTTACATATTGAACAAACATGAAAAATCTTAGTTTAACTAATCGAACAATGATTGCTAAAATTATTCAAAAATGTATTACTTACTCTGAACAATTTTTGTTTCTGTAAGATACATATTGATGAATAATAATTGGCTTGAAAAATATCTTGAATTTCAATTTTTTGATGGTGTTTCTAATTTCAGATGTTCAGTTGTTCTGAAAAGGAATAATAGATGCTATATTTTATATGCCCTTTTAAGAATTACAATTTATACTTTTTTTTTATAAAAAAAATTTCTGAAGCATTTCAAGGAAAACATTAATTTTATATAAAGTAAAGTGAATTAAAATTCTTACTTTCTTAATAAAAATTTGAGAAAATGTACATGGAATAAATATTTTTTTAACAAATAAGAATAAGTAATTAATGAAATAGTATTGTGAAAAAACACTTAATCTTAAGATTTTACTGGGTTTTTTTTATAAAAAATGCTTTAATACTGCTCTTTATTAATATTTTATTTTTCGTATGTATTTATAAATTACATTGTTGAATAACCTCGAATTTTTTGTATAAATTGTACTGAAAAATTCTCAGAAATTGGATTATGAAATCACAAATATTTAAAATTAAAAAAATATATTACTATTTGTTACTCTTATTAATTGAAAATCAAAATCAAGACATTAACAAATTATTCCTTACCATTGTATTATTGTATATCGCTCATTATTCATTCAAATTAGTAAACTATTTTTTGAAAGCCATTAACTCATTCAGCTTTTTATGATGGATAGTTTCTATTATTCGTTTTCTCAAGAAAATTCCCAAAGATTATACACTAGTATGAGGAGTTTCACGGCGTGATGTCTGACATTGGAAACGTTTAATTTTTAAAGTGTTGACTAGCTGAAATTTTCCCTTTCTTCAATCTCCTCTCCTGTCAAATATGTAATAAAAGTTACAATTCAAAGAATTTATACATCAACTTCTTTTTTACCTATTTACTAGCTGAAGCGCTTGTTCTTCGCGCGGGTTAAATTTATTTAAGTAAAAAATATTATTCTTGGTATAATACCTGAATTGCAAGGAGAGTAAAACCCCCGGAACGAAACAATATATAGAAAAATGTAAAATAATTTTAATGAGTGCAGTTATTAATATGTATATAACGCCCCTTAAGCCCTCGCAACGTCCCTTGGGATCAGTTTTCACAAATTTTTAAAAAATTAATCATTTAAGTCTTTGTGTACCAACTATGAACGGCTCTGTTCTATCTCCGAAAAAAATTGTTTTCCCTAAAAATAAACTTACAGTAAAAAAATCTGGTTATAAGATGCAATTATGAAAAAGAGAATTAATTTGTATCGTTCAAAATTTTATAGATTAATTAACTTAATTAAAAGCTTATATATATGTGTGTATGTGTCCCTTTTTATTTTAATTTTTTAATTGAATATAATTTTTTGGAAACACACACAATTAATATTTTTTCTAACAGCCCTGCGAAATTTATTAGCACGCATTTATAAGTTTCACTTGAATGTAAAGGAATATTTGAGCTTGATTTTTACCAACTTTAAAAGGTCGATATTTTGCACACTTGTCAAGGACCGATGACAATACAATAGTTTCATAATTTTGTACCATTGTCCTGATCAGGATCATCAGGAATAACGATTTCCAGATATGGTGACTAATTCCATATACCATTTCCAGATTTAACGATTAAAAGTTTTAGGTACAACCCTAAAAGCGAGTACACTTGTGGTTAATACAAATAAAACAAACAAAAAAGAGTTCTTTATGTGAGGAAGGGGAGGGTGCGTGTGTAAGCAATTTCTTACCTTAATATGAACAATTGTCTAGTTTTTTGGAAAATGGAAGTAAAAAAAGAACTTGTGCATGTGAAAAAAATTATGTTCTAACTGCTAAATATATTTTTTAAAATTTTTATAAAGCAATACGTTTAGAACTGACGATATGAATTAATATTATAGCAATACGTTTGAAAGGTGATAATACGAATGACACTTAATATTCCTTCTTAACACACTTTTATTAGTTTGACCTGTATGTAAAGAAACGGAATCTGCTCTATATTAAATGTTATAATTTCTAACTAGTTCTATTCCGAAATGCTGAGTTAATGTAAAAATGTAGTACGAAGCACCCTACGCTTTTACCCAATGACATTAATGTTTTCTCGTTAATCATATTTTAATCTTATATTAAGAATTATTATTTTTTTTTTTACATTTTAGTTCGATTCAGTGTAAAAAAAACCGTGGTTTTTTTTAGTTTTTTTTTAACAAAAATACAATATAGTATAAAAAATACCAAGCAACATTTGTCTGAATTTGTTTTAGATAATTTATTTGGATTTTACTTATATCGCGTTGCAGTCATCTAACACATGAAATATTTTCCACTTTTAATATATATCATAGAAAATTTGCAGAATTGAAGATTCAGGATCGTAGAATACGGCCTTTTAAGTAAGCTTTTTAATTTTTTTTAAAACAGACATTCCATTAAAAACAAAAAAAATTTTATTAAATGTTGAAAAAATAATTTCTTTTGATTTTAGCAACATCAAAAATTTTAGAAGACTTTGATGCTTTCGAGATATAAATTTTATTTTAACAAAATTTTTGCTCATGTTATTATTGTAGTGTGATTATAATATTTTGTCTTTTTAGTCTTAAGTATTTTTTTCTGCTAAATAAATTTAAAGCACTTTTAAGTCAGTTTACATATAAAATACATTTTAAGTATTGTTGTGAGGAGGGGGAGATAGAAATTTCTTCAAAATTAATTCAATATTGACAAATGAGCCGATTTGACGCCTTTTAAAATAGTTTTCCCTTAAGCCACACACGCAAGTAGATACTTTGAGTTAAGATCAATCAGAGATAAAGATATTTTTTTATTACGACAATATTTTCTGTTCATGATGCCTTATATATATATAAACTTTTATCTTTTCCTAAATATTCTTCACCAAATTATTTTTAATTTGGTTCAGAGGTAATAGTTAAGAATTTTTAAAGCATATTAGATATCTTTTTTGCCAATTAATATTTTTAAAAATAACTTATTGTTTCGAAAACGTTATATTTTCATTGATTCATGACAAATAGTATTAAAATTAAAACAAAAGAAAACATAATTTTGTATTAAAGTAGATGAGTAAAAATACGAAATAACTTATTTTTAGGAAAGGTATGGTTTAAATTAAGATTCCTCTTAAATACATCTCATTTCATTAAATTTTCAGTTCCAATTATTCTTAAATTTATAGAGTAAAACACTTGAATCCAAGAAAAAATACTTTATAAATATTTATCAAATTGAAAATCTAACTAAAAATTAAAAATATTGTTGATTTACTTGCTCTTATTTATTTATTTTAATTTTCTGCGTGTAATTACAGTATAAAGTATATTTTTTTTAAAAAAATTGTTCCATTCTTTAAAATATTAAATCGAATTATTCATTTAAAGAAGATATTTGTGTGTTAAATTAAAATTTCTAAAAAGTGAAAATTTATGTGCTACCTTACTTTTTTTAAGTTTTCCAGAAATAATTTTTTTTTCTTCCAAATTTTAAAATTGTACTTATTGTTTCAGCAAATCAGATTTCTAGATTTCAGTATAATAAACACATGCAAAGTCCTTTTTTTCCTCTCATCTTTATCTCATTATGCTTGAAGATTTTTGAAATAATTCTTCAAATACTACATTATATGCCATACAACACATAGGTTGTTAGTGAAGTATTTTTTTTATTATTATTCAGTTTATTGCACTATATAATGTTTCTAGAAGGTATTAAAATGGTCCTTTTCTGTGCTATTTTAAGAATTATTGCATTAAACTCGTAGCGCACACAAAAATTTTTAAAGGGGGGGGGGTCCAAATTCCCTCAACTCGTATCATACCTCAACACAACATAAATTGATTTTGTCGATTTTGTTAACAAAAAAAAAAGTAAAAAATGAATTATCGAATAAATAATTCGCATTAATTAATAAAATAAATTGTTAATTATAAGTACTTAATTATATATATATATATACTATATATTATATAGTATATATATATGTATGTATATATATATATGTATATATGGAAGAAATTTATATAAAATAGAGAACATAACAGGAAAAAAAAATTTAAGATCAAATCTAATGAAATACAAATAAGAACCTAGCGAGTCAAAATGCAATTTCGGACTTAGGACCGAATAAGTGGGGTTAAACTAGTTTGAAGGCGCCAACCTTCCCCCTTTGCAACTCGGTAGGAAAGACCAAAATAAAATAAATAGAAATTTAATGTATAAAAATTCTAAGTATAAAAAATTCAAAATATAAAAAATCCAAAGTATAAAAAATCTCATTGAAATATGAAAGAACAACCGACTACTATTAAGCAAAAAATTCTCCCAAAATGTTTAAGCAGAAAAATATCAAAAGAATTACCTAGTAAAAGGATTCTTCCAAAAAGATTTTAAAACTTCTGCTCACAGAGCTTATTCCAGGAGATCCAACACTCTTGAAACCGATGGAAAGCTTTTATATGTTGTGATAAAAATCTAAATTGCACTTAAACGCATCCTTTATACCAGCTTGTAAGGAAGACACCAAGAAAGATTACACTCAAATTTGGTAGGCTATAACTTGGTTGGTTGTCACAAATGTAGAAAATTGGTTGGTTGTCAAAATGTAGAAAATTTGGTTTGGTTGCCAAAAATGTAGAAATTTTTCATTTTATAAGATTTTTAAGAAGGGTGTTGAAAAAATAAAATGTATATATATATAAATGTATATATATATATATAATATATATTATGTAGTATATATATATATATAAAATATAGAATTATGTTCAATCGAAAAAGCCTCAAGGGCTTTGGGGGGTCCGGACCTCTAGAACACCCCCCTTGTGGGCAAAACTGCATTGAATGTATCAGTATATAAATTGGTGTGGATGCAGCAATTTGAATAAAATTAAAGAAAAAAAGAAACTAGAGCCCTTAAATATTCAAGAAAAACGCTTTAGGAACAAAAATAATATTTGAGTGACTAAATAAAAATATTTATCTACATTGTTTTTTAAAAAAACTAATATAAAAGATTTTGTACAAAAATACAGAAATATATCATACCTTTACTGAAAAGACAGAATTCATTCCAAAATGTTTAATCTAAAAGGAATGACCATGTTATCTGTACCTATGCGGTATTGCCGCAGTAACTGAAGCCTAACGGAAAAGTAGACTGCCTTTATTTCATAAATGCATGGACATTTTTTTTAAAGGTATAATCACTGTTTTCTCAACGTGTATCAATGAACGTGGTCGATTGAATCACTTTGAGCCATAAATTGGCAATATAATTCAACTAAAAAGATAAAAATTAGAAAATAATATTTGAGTTTGGTTGGCATCTGGCCGAGTGTTCCGTGAACGTAAGCTCAATAAATATATTTTTTTATTTTCATTTGATAATCCGATTATTCAAAAGGTTATGAAAATGCCATAACGTATGTGTTGACAAATCTATCTCTATACATACACTCGAATACATATATATACCGTTATGATAGTGAGAACAATAAAAATTATAAATCAGAATGCGTTTTCTTGCGAATACAAACATAATTTTCGAAAGAAAAAAAAATTAAAAACGGAATTCTTTTATTTTTGTACGAAGGCGAATTTTATTTTTCAGAAATTGATACTTAAAACTACAAAATTTATACGTTACATGTATATATTTTGATTTAAGTGTACTTCTGAACAAATATCATAAATCATTTCCGAAATATAGTGTATTATATAAGATTATAATAAAAATCGTTCTTCAAATACTTTTTTAACCAAAGATCTCTAATATATTTAGCCAATCATCTTGAAAAAATGTTCCGCATCATTTTATATTAATGTGTATTTGCTACAATAAGACGTACTGATCTGCGTTGTAAAATTCAAAAATATATATTAAAAGAGAAAGAATAAAATCTATATTTTTTTAAGGATCGTAATGAAAAATATTTATGACAGGTCATCCTAAATCATTGCCTTCATCTTTTGATTTATGAATAAATCGATGTTCCTATTTATTCACTGTGATCGAATGTGGTTTATGTGGTTTCTTCAAGGTGATTGAGGTAAGGAGCAAAACTAATAGAGATGTCCCATTAGAGTAGTCGCTTCAAATCGATTCCACACAAGATCGTCGCGTGGAAATATTTGGACTCCTTTAAGTGTTAGATTTCTTTAGCCTTCACGTCTCACAACTTTATCTGCATTTGTAGGATTTGAATTTAATATAACAAAAGAGCTTTTTTGTGAACATACTTCGTGATTATGAATCATATTCTACGAGGGCTGTTTTTTAAGTAAGGTCCTTTTATTTTTTAAAAAAATAACAACAATATTTTGCTTCAAAAAACCTTTATTTTGGGATTGTACATACTTTTGCCTATTTTTTTACATAGTTGCGGAGTTTATTAATGCACTTGTCATACCTTAGAACTAAGTTTTGAAAATCCTCTTGAAAGAAATCTGACAGCCAAAAGTTCACGGCCGCTTCCACTTCTTCGTTGTCACTGAAGCACTTCCCACCAAGACTGCGTTTATGGTACTGGAAAAGGTGGAAATCGTTAGAGGAGAAGGGTAGGGGCTGTATGGTGCATGGTCCAAAACCTCCCAGCCAAAAGATTCGATTACGTTCCGAGTCGTTCGAGAAGTGTGAAGCCTTGCGTTATTGTGGGGGAGCAAAACACCTTTTGACAGCATGCCACGCAGTTAAGAAGTGAAAGCGGCCGTGAACTCTTGGCTGTCTACCAGGCTGCAGACTTCTTTGAAGAGGATTTTCAAAACTTAGTTTTGAGTTACGAAAAGTGCATTAATAAATTCGGCAACTATGTAGAAAAATAGGCAAAAGTATGTACAATCCTAAAATAAAGGTTTCTTAAGACAAAATATTGTTGTTATTTTTTAAAAAACAAACGGACCTTACTTACAAAACAGCCCTCGTAGTAACAATGACAGCATATTGGAACTAATTCCTTATTCTTCCAATTTTTCTCGCCTGAGGCTTTCGAAACTCAATTCCGTTTAAAGTGAATCAGTTTAATGTTTCTCTGCTTGATAAGCTTTTAGTGAAACAAAAATCGAAGATTGCTTCAACTTTCACGCTATTCCGCTTGAAGACTTTGAGGCTATGTTTCATTTAAAGTGAATCAGCTGCATTTTTCTTCATGACAAGCTTTTGGTGAAATCAAAATCAAAGGCTTTCTAACTCTCTGTCTACTGCGCTTGAAGACTTTGGGCTATGTTTCATTTCAGGCAGGGGTGGCCTACAAACACTTTTTTCGGGCCTACTAAGACAACCGCTTTGAACCAAGGAAAATCGGAACGGAAAATCCACTTTGAACCAAGATTTCCTAAATATGCGCAAAACAATTCGAATGCTGAACATTGAAGTGATTTAATTTTTCCGAGACTACCAGAAACAAATTGATACTCAAAGAACCTTTTACATGCCACATAACCATATGACATGCATGCCTACGATTTTTGCATCCAGAAAATCTATCGACTCCAGCCGGGGTGGAACCCGCAACCTTAGGCTTGCGAAGCTGGCACGCTACCTTCTAAGACACCGGAGCCGGACAAAAAACTAGAACATATTTTACGAGCATCGTTTCGTTAAATTGAGTTATTTTGTTTAAAATGCATACCTTCTCCCCAAACATGTCATTCTAGTTATTTATGAGATTTTAAAACATATATTTCAGTGAAAATATAGTTAACTAAATTAAGCTTAAATTATTTATAACTTCAAACTAGATGGAAACTTGTTACAATTCTTGTCTAAATAGGCTCGATAATATAAAAGAGGTCACACAAAGAATCAAATTAAAAAAAAGGATGAATAAAATGTGGGAAGATGGAAAAAGAGTCTTCGGGATACAACCGGATCCGTCGGATGGCAGTATTCATCTATCCAGAGATTTATTAATAACTTTAAATCAACAGGAGTTTACCATAGAGGTTTTACAAATCTCTTTCAAGTCGTCCATCTTAACTCACAACCAGAGAAAAATGAAGTATGATATTCGTGGTGCAAAAAAATCCGCGTTTGACTGCAACTCAAATAGCAACAGACAATCACGTGAAATTTAACATAAACATTTGTGCGGATACTGCAAGAAAAATCTTAAAAAAGGGCGGATACCTTAGTCGAGTGGCTCGCGTAAAGCCTGATATTTCAAAAACAAGATATCAATCATTGGCATGGCCAAGTAATTTTAGCGCGTTTTTCACATGTTGTATTTTACAATAATGCAACTAATGAACTTTTTACTAACAGAAAGTAATATACTGTACCACTCCTCTAAATGTACTACTATTGAGCTGAAAAGAAATAATGAGACAAATCTATATCAGCACTATAAAAAAGCAAAAAACTAGCGAAATTCAGGAAAATTTGTAGGAAAATTCGGGAAAATTATGGGAAAATTTAAATATGATTCGGCTCATCTAGGGCACAAATGCGACCAAATGCCGAAAACCCGAGGTCAATTGGTTGCTTATTGGCTGAGAAAAAGGTATGACAAAATATGGAACGAAGACGAAATTTGCGTCCTAATAGCGCTTTTGTTCCACTACGTGAAAAACGCGCTAAAAACCAACGGATAGCTTTTGCAAAGAGCATATACATAAACCTCCAGAGTTCTGGAGGACTGTGATATTCTTCGAGGAGAGCATACTTTTCATCTTTGGCATAAAAGGTCGTAAATTTGTATGCAGAAAACATTGTACAGAGCTGTAAAAAGAGCATTTAGTACCAACGGTAAAGCACGGCCGGGGTGGAGTTTTGGTGTGGGGGCATGGCGAGTAATGGTGTTGGCAAGTTGGAGTATATCGAATCAGTTATGAACAAATATGATTACCTTGATGTCCTAAAAACAATTTAAAGGAAAGTTTCCTCAAACTCGGGCTAGGATCGTCATTTCATTTCCAACACGACAACGATCCTAAGCATACCACTGAGATTGTGAAGCTTTGGCTCTTGTATAATGTCCCAAATCAACTGCTCATGCCCCCGCAGTCACCTGATCTGAATCCTATAGAACACCTGTGGGATTTTCTGGAGCGTAGGATTCGTAAACACTATATATCAAGCAAGGATATGCTGTGTGAAGAGTGTTCTTAAAGACGAATGGGAAAAGATAAGCGCTGAAGAAACCACTAGACTTAATAATTCAATGTCGAAACGAAGCTTCAGGAGGTTCTAAAACGACGGGGTTATCCAACCAGTTATTAAATAGCTCATTATTATTTTTTAAATATTTCTTATAGTTACTACTAAAATAGTGAACGCAGACATTTTCTACTTGATTTTTGTTAGTATCGTTACAAATCTGTCTTTATTTAAAAAGCTATGAGAGCATACCGAGTTTACTTTAGTTATTCTCAATACTTGAAATGTGTGAATTAAATAAAATATAATTTTTTTTTAAAATTCAAATTCCAGTTTTTAAATTTTTGTTGTTGTTTATGTTAGCAATATTACGTGAACGCAGACTTTTTCTAGCAAGTGTATATAAATATAACAAAAAAATAGATTCACGCGTGAAAATTCGAATATTCAAATTATATTTGGTTTAGATCAGTAAAAGGCATCAAAGTTCTGATTTTTATTTAAAAATAATTTAGATAGAAATTTAATTTTCTTCTGTCTTTCTTAAAACGTTTCCCAATTGAGTCCTCAACCAGAGTTATACATTTCTAGCAGCATTTCTTGATCTTTCGAAGGCCATTGTTGCAGAACTAGGATTGTGTCGAAAACCACACATTGTGCTCAATCGCATTGTGATCAAATCACCCCCCTTGGATTTTTTTTGTTTGAGTTTTGATTTGCTTAGGAGAGATTGTGAGAATAGGGTGGATATGATAGCATTTCAAAGCTTCATCTCTTCGATACCTCAACTGCAGTATGAGATGAGTGAACACATGCATTGTCGGCAAGAAAACGGTTGCCTTTGGGAATCATACCTCTTTGTGTGTTTCTAGATTAAAACATAACATAACTTGTTCCGGAATGTTCAGTAATAAGTATTAGTGATAGCCTGATATTTCTCCGGGTAATCTGTTAAGATGATCTTCCTTGCAAACTTTGGCATCATAGTATTCTTGGACAGCTGTGATTTTCCTACTAATCTGGTTTGGTCTCTGGATCATACTGGTAGATGCAAAATTCATAGACTCTTGTTTATAGTCTTGTATTTTTTCTATATTTTATGTTGTACATAATGTATTTCGATGTGACTTACTGTGCTATGGCTATAATATTGAAGAAAAACAGCAATTCTACTTCATATATTCAGTGCTAACTTTTAGTTCGTTGAATGATAGACATAACCTGTTGCGAAAGTTTATAGACAAATACATCTTTATGAATCTCTTTATCGGTAGCCATTACATTGATTTCTTGCTTATTAAATATATTGAAAGAAGAGAAAGTTTGGCGTTTATTCTGCGTTTCAGGATGCATAAAACTTAGCAACATTCTGATTAAAACGTGAGTCAAATTCTGAATTAGATTGAATTATTAACACCGCACTATTCAGCTACTCGAGGGATTTTAGAAAAGGACCTTGTAATTTTCAACCATCGTCAAGTGACGAAGACAATACCTGACCGATGATACCGAAACCTGAAGACACCTCAGGACGAGGACGACATCTAATATATGAAATAGCTTTGTGATGTGACGTTAAGAAGCATTCAATAAACCACTTAAAGGAATATTTGTTAATCAGTTATTCATTTCACGTATTTAAATAAGATAACCCCTTGCCTGCTATTGTCTTTTGTCAAAAACAGGGTGTCCCAGAATCATTGGGACAAACTTTAAGGGGAAATAGGAGAAATCAAGGATTCAGATTTTCATAGCAACCCATGGTCAGACACAAGACTGCGAAATCTGAAATATTTATTGGTCAAAGATATTACATATGCTGTGGTAGATGATATGTGAAAACATCACAAAAGATGCTCAAAGTTTCGTAAATTGCTAATGATGCCTGATTTTCACCGTCGGACCATGGCAGCAGCGATGGCTCGTGCGCTGGTACTCGGATTCCTTCGAACGGTATCCAACGTATTTTGTTCCATGCTAGGAGTTCGAGTCACTCATGGCTCGCCCTCACAATGCTTATTACCTCGTAATGATCCTTTTTCACACAAATTGTGATAAATTGGATCGTCAGTTGTTTGCGAATTTGCATTATCTGAGGGTACCTTTCATTACGCTCTTACATTTCCTTCCACCAATCCGTAAATCAGGTGTATATCTGCCAGTTCAGTGTTCGCAAAACGTTACATACACCTCTGAGAGCGATGACAGCTCAAATAACAGCGGTAAAGCAGATTTGTTTCCTCCAATGCTCTTGTGAACAACGCCACCTTGTGCAGAACGAAAACGTTTCCAACCATATGTTGCTGAGCAAATCTGAATCCTCATGATGTCCTCCACCTCCCCTAAAGGATTGTCCCAATAAAAAATCCTGAGATATCCTGTATATTGTGGTTTAAAATCTTAGATTTGGATATCAGCTTTTAAAATCACATCAACTCTCCTGGAAACCGGTGTACCTCTAAGCTTTTACTGAATATAAGTTCGATCTTCTCTCTCTGAGTTAAAAAAAAATGTTACCTGATCATTTTTTAAAATTATGTTTTGGGCTTTAGCTAAGTCACTGCTATACAAATAAAAAAGTAAAACAAGAAAGTAAAAGGTTAAGTAAACAAGAAAAAACCACGCAATTCGGTTTAATATCAAGGCTGAGTAATTCAATCAGTCAACACAAACAAATAAAATGTCGTCGTATTTCTTACGGCATAATGATTCGTTTAAAAATTACCAAAATAGCAAATACCATAAGACATTTAATTCTTTAAATGGTGCTTTACCAAGATGAATGCAATAAATTTCTTTTTATGTATTTTCGCGGCGCTCAAAACCAGATTTAATTTGATCTTGCATGTGATCACGATTTTTTTAACGAAATACAAATACATCAAGAGAATTCAATTACAGGGTTAATTTTTCATTGATTTCAGAGCATTTGAAATATTTAAAAGTCACATGGCTGATTACCTATTTTGGCTTGTTCGGCTAAAACTTAGATAACAGCCGTACATAAATTCATGATCAAGTATTGAATTTGGGACTTGGAATAATTCTCTCTCTCTCTCTAATATCGATTCTTTTTTTGAAAAATAATGTTTGGTTTAACTTAAAGCATTTAATTCTTAAATTTTGGAAAAATTAAAAGCTAATAAATTAAAGCTGTTCTAATTTGTTTCAAAGTAGCATGGTTAAATTAAAAACATTAAAAAATATACATAAAAAACACGGAAGGATTTTAACTTCTTTCTAAATTATTTCATCTTTTATTACGTATTTTAGTGAAAAAAATCAAAACAACTCCCCGAAAGTCTGAAAGTATAAAGCGTTGTTAATTTAAATATTAGAGATATACATACTTTATAATCATATGCCTTGCCGATATTAAAGTGGAAAATAAAATAAGGAATGGCCTTAATTAAAATAATTGATTTTGTAATTTTAATTTTACAAAAAAGACAATCTATGATTCCAACTGAATTTATTGCCTTGTGATGTTGGTTCACTTCAACTACAAGGGCTGTTTTTAAGTAAGGTTCGTTTGTTTTTTAAAAAAAAATAACGACAATATATTTTGTTTCAAAAAACCTTTATTTTAGGATTGTACATACTTTTCCCTATTTTTCTTCATAGCTGCCGATTTTATTAATGCACTTGTCATACCTTAAAACTACGTATTGAAAACCCTCTTCAAAGAAGTCTGCCGCCTGGGGCCTACTGGGCAACTCTACGGAAGCTCCGAAGAGGATTGCAAAACAAATGGCGCGGCATGCTGTCAAAAAGTGTTTCGCTCCTCCAGGACAACACAAGGTCCCACACTTTTGGAACTACTGGGGACATAATCAAATTTTTTGGCTGGGAGGTTTTCTGAGCATGCACCATAGAGCCTTAACCTTGCTCCCAGCGATTTTCACCTTTTCCGGTACCTCAAACACAGTCTTGGAGGGAAGGGCTTCAGTGACAAAGAAGAAGTGAAAGCGGCCGTGAACTTTTGGCTGTCCGACCCGGCGGCAGATTTCTTTCAAGAGGGTTTTCAAAATGTAGTTTTAAGGTATGACAAGTGCATTAATAAAATCGGAACTATGTGGGAAAATAGGCAAAAGTATGTGCAATCCTAAAATAAAGGTTTTATTAAAACAATATTCTCGTTATTTTCGTTAAAATAAACAGACCTTACTTAAAAAAACAGCTCTCGTAGCAAATGAACAGATGTAAAAGTGCCTAATAACTGACCAGTGGAAAATTCATCTTCAATCCCATTGCTTAAGATGAGGTAAGGCATATTTCTTCAAACACGAAAGTGGACAACTCAAATTACCATGCCTTTAAAACAATATACTATATGGCAGCAGCCAATGTCACCAAGTCTTATCCTTAGTGGCACAACTCGAAGATCATCAGCTTTACTTTTAACGATGACTCAAAAGATGAATGCTAGATGGCAACATTGTACAGCACTACTAATTGATTAAATTATATGCAAAAAAAATACCTAAGAGTGTTTGATTTCGAAAATTCGTAATTTAAGAAGAACTAGGTGCATCAGATGGATCCGTCATCAGCTTAAGACTGCCGATAATGTCAACGGAAACACATTCCCAAATGAAGTTCAGTACAAAAGGGATGTACATCAATTGCTACAATGGCGGGAAAACATCATTCTCTAAATATTGTTTAGGATATCCTAAAATGCTTTCACTGTAAAACGACTAAATGTACAGATGGAGGACAAAATAATGCGAACATCTGTGAAAAAAGTAGGATGTATTTCACACCTGCAGTACATCCCCACCACCTGCAACAGAAATCTGCCACCTCGTGAGCGTGGAGAGGAAGGTATCAGTCTCTCAAGAGCATTCATCTGCGTTGCAGGCGTCTATCGAACTGTCTGTTATAAGTTGAAATGTCAGACCTGTCAGAGTTCCAAAAAGGAATGATTGTTGGAGAGCATTTAAGTGGAGCATCGGTTACGGAAGTAGCAAACCTTTTGGGGTTTACAAGGCGTACAGTATCAGCTGTTATGAAAGCGTACACGAAAGAGGATAAGAAGACGTCTTCAAAGCGCAACAGTAGCCGAAATTCAAAGCTTGCTGATAGGCTTAGACGGGTCTTGAAGCGCATACTAGCCCGAAAGCACAAGCAATCGTTATCCTAGATAACATTCGAAATGAACTGGCATCTCCTGGACCCGGTTTCAACAAAAATTGTCAAAAGGATTTTCATGTTTTGAACATTCATGGCAGAGGGGCAACTCGTAAGCCCTTGATGACAGTAACAAATGCTTTCAAGCGATGTCAATGGTGCAGAGATCACAAGGGCTGGTCACCACAGTAGTGGCAACTGGTAATATAATCAGATGAATCGTCATTCACCCTATTTCAGATGCCCGGACGCGTTTATGTCTGGAGAACCGCCCAAAGATGCGTTTAATCCTGAATGCCTCTTGCCGACTGTGAAGCATAGGGTAGGCTCCATTATGGTATGGATGCGATATCTTGGCGTGGTCTTGGACCATTTGTTATTTTGCATGAGAAAATCCAATCCAATCACTATCTAAGCATTCTAGGGGATCATGTCCATCCTTTTATTCGGACAGTATTCCCTGAAGAGCGAGCGCTTTTTCAAGACGACAACGTCCCTATCTATAAACTGCCAGTTGTGTTTAAGCGTGTTTAGAAGAGCATGAAGATAAAGTTGAACATCTTGCCTGGTTCCCTCAGTCTCCGGATGTGAATATTATTGAACATTTATGGAAGTTTTTTGGAAACCAAACTTCGTTCCCGATTTCTACCTCAATCCAGCCTTTCGGAATTAGAGACCGGTGTGCAGGAGAAATGGCTTAATATTCCTTTAAATATCGTCCATGACCTTTATACATCTATCCCACGTTGCATTAAATCTGCACTTCAGTCAAAGTGTGGTCCAACCCCCGATTAATAAAGATTTTCCATTATTCCATAGGTGTTCTTATTATTTTGTGTGGTAGTGTGTGTGTCCTCCACCTACAGCTACTTTTTCAACCTAGTGACGATTTAAGCTCATTTAGAGCCCTGGGCGCAGATCTACAGGTCCCCTTGGTACTGGGGGGATTGAAATTTATTGCTGGAAGATCTGGTTAAGTCTAGCTCAAATTGAACCAGCCTCAAATTGACCTCAAATTGAAACCAGCATTTACAGAAGCAAAATCATCTAATAACACAAGGTTGCAATGGAAAAATAGAAATGCAGTGATAGCTGAACTTAATGTATTTTTTGGTGCTAATAATGAAAATTTTCCCACCGCATCACGTTTTTTTGAAAAACGTAGTATTACTTGAATTTTTATTCGCATTTTCAGAAAAATTTTTACTGTGTTACATTTTACCTCTCCGTAACTGACCTTCATTCAATTTCGGTGAAACATACAGAATACCACTCTGTGACATCATTACTTTGCCTTTTTTTCTCTTCCTTTCACAATATTTCTCTTTCAATAGCGTCGCACGAATCAGATCCTTATCTCTGCTTGATAATACAGGAACTGTCACTCGTCTGGATTGATTCTGAATGTAAGACGCTGAAATTCTGAACATGATTTCAATTTTTCTTTCATGTGTAATTTATTGTAGTGCATGCGCTGCGTAAGTGTGGGGGCTTCACCTCAGAAACACTTTTAACAGTTGTGTTTTTTTCTGAGCAGATTTTGGCAACATGGCTTTGAGCTCGAGACATTGCGAAAATTTGCCTGATGACTTTTGTAACATATACGGGGAATATAGCTGAGTTAAAAATCGCATGAGAAGCATTATAGACCACGTAAAATGACTTTATCTTGCATATTCTGGCATGAAACTTGGCCGTGTCTAGGCATCGGATCGTGGCTAGCATGTCATGAGTTCGATCCCAGTACCACTGAAGACCCGCCGTGTAGCGGAGCGATGCATGTAAAATCTGTCGAGAGCTCAAACGTCCTCCCATTGGTGTAGTGTGGTAGTTAGGAGAGGGGGTGCCAGCTCAGGTGTCGTCCGCGTCACTTGACCATGGTTCAAAATTACGCGGACCGTCCCCAAAAGTCCTCGTGTAGCTGAACAGTGGGACGTTAATATTCACTCACTCACTGGCATGAAACTTGGAGATCAAGACAAATCATGGGATCATCATAAAATCTGTGCCTCAACGATCTACGCTTCTGGCTCAAAGGAAAGAAGACTGCTGTACGATTTAGAGTTTCTATGACATAGAGGGAGCCGAAAAGCCCCTCTGATGATGGTTACATTTGTTCCTGTCTTATCCATAGGTTGTAACCGCAAAAATCAAAAGAGCTGATATCATATCTTAATAATATTCTGTAAGCCATACTACGCCTTAATCTTCAAGGACCATTGCCTCCAACTGAGTTGCAAAAAATTTCCAGGTATATCCGAAGTCAAGTTGACAAAGGGAATCTTTGTTGGTCCAGGTATTCGCAAGCTTATGAAGGATAACGATTTTGAGACTTAAATGACAGCAAAGGAAAAAAGGCGTGAATTTCTTTAAATATGTCGTCAGAAAGGTGGCAAGTGCTAGGATCCTGACTGTAAAAGAATTGCAATGAATAAGCTGGAGAAATTAGGTTGCTCCATGAGTGTGAAAATACATTTCCTTCACTCACATGGGGACTTTGCCTAAAAAAAATTAAGATTAATCAGTGAAGAACAGGGGAAAAGTTCCATCAAGTTTTCAAAGTTATGGAGTACAAATATCAAGGAAGCATGGACAAAATAACATGCTGACCGACTATCGTTGGATGTGAAAAGAGATAGGCCTGTGAGATTAAATATAAAAGAAGTTTCAAAAGAAAAAGAGAACATACCCAAGGAGAAACTTTGTTCGTTTTGTTTTCTTGCGCATTTTAAAACACGCTTCAAACTTGTAAGTACGCAAGCGTAATTTTTGCTCCTTTGGTCAATCATCTATTTTATGTAAATGCTTTAATAAAAACAAATTTAAATAGTACGTCGGTGATTTTCTTTTTGAAATTACACCATAATTGGTTGTAAAATGTATACATCTTAAAATAATTTTTTCTTTTTCTTCCGATCAAAGACAGTGTGCGAAGTCTAGAAACAATGGTTTTTATCTAATTGCTGAGAAAAATTAATTTGCCTCTCTAAGAACCAATATTTACATATATTTAACTGAATAAAAACCACTGTTGCCAAATTGAATATGCTAAATGTTCGAGAAATTTTTTTTCAAATAGGGTTTGTATTGTGTGCTTAATACTTACCTCTGTAAGTTACTCTTTGCTCATAGGGTCATTTTTTGTATTTTATTTCAATGTTTTAAAATTTTTAAACTTTTTAAATTTTTTTAAATTAGTAATATCTTGAAATGTATTTGAGTCTCTGCTTTGAGACTTGAGCCACAGGTTTCCCTAGGTGATACTTATCCATTTATTCACATCCCTCTTTTGGTAAGCTTAGGGGCTTCAGCACTAAAATATCATGTTCCCATTTTATTCCTTTAAGATTCGGTAAACACTTTGCCCCCTTTGGAATTGAGCTAGGGTCTTGATATTTAGAGGTTCGATAGTATTACGTCATATCGCGAGATATACGAGAAACCGACCTTCTCAGATGCCTTCCCTCTACAGGGCTATTCTTTTACATCTCGAATCCTAGGCCACCCTGGTCAGCCATATCTGCCTGATTCGATAGATATCCCTAAGAGCTTTCTGCACATATAATTTTATTGCATTAATTCTATTTCCTCCCCATTCTCCATTTCACGTTTTAAAGTATTTTAAAATCGTCATCTCTCTGAGGATTTTCGAGTCTGTGCTTTGAAACTCAAACCATAGGTTCTCCTCGTCGAACTACATCTTTTTGTCCAATTCGTTCTATGGTAGTGGGCCAGAAGGGGGCTTCGTCACTAAAATTAAAAACGCCATGTTAATCCTATAGGGCTTGAAGGTTATGTGACGTCACGAACTGTGATATGGACGTCAGAGTTTTTTGACGCCACACTCGGAATTTTCACGGCCCATCCATGTGACCTATCTGAAAAGGTCCTCTGCTATATATAGCTATTACACCATAGTTACCATAAGTATTCGTTCTTCCCCAAATTGAACAAGAATAATTATTTTTGATAAAAAATTTCATTACTCCTTGTGTTAATTAAATAAAATTTTCATTAAAGATATAATTATTCGATAGAAAATTATTTCCAATCCTACCCGATTCATTTTTTTCAGGATTTAAGTTCCTATTGCGTATTTACCACGATAACATGTCAGATGTTATATACACATCATATGTGGTTACTGTAAGGTTCGTTTATTTAATTTGTTTTTACTTTTTAGCTCCATTAACTGTAAAAGCGTGCTTTTAAGTTTTTGAAACATTATTTTTTTCATTTTTTAGTTCAATCTATAATAAAAGCGTTTTTTTTTTTTTTTTTTTTTTTTTTTTTTTGCTTTTTAAACTATCATTTATATATAGATGAATTAATCTTAAATGCGTCTTTATTATAAACTGGACACTGGCGTAGTAAGATCTGAGTAGACCCTGTATCAAAATTTCTTAGACTCCCTTTTTTGGGCCCCTCAACATGTTACGATTGTCTTGCTTACATATAATGTGACCCCTGTAGCTTGGGAGCCCCGTATCATTGATACGGCTGATACGGTGGTAGCTACGCTCCTGAATTTGGAATACCCTTTGACATTCTATCAGTGCGTCGATACGGCCTGGTTTGTAAAATGTAGGATCAGGAACCTGAAGTAAATCCTTAAGAACTAAGTTTGAAATATTTAATGCAAAAGAAAATGTAAAAAGTCAATGGTATTTTTCACTAAAAAGAGCTCAATATTCTTTTTAAAACTTGCATCAGCATAAGACATATAAGTACACCTTTTAAATCGAAGATTTGAAAGAAATTATTTAATCCGATGACCTTTGAATCAAATCTCAGTTGTTTTGGGAGTCGCCAATTTTGGAAATGTGATCTGGAATTAGTCGCAAATTCTGGAAATGTAATCTGGAATTAGTCACCAAATTTGGAAATGTAATCTGGAATTAGTCACCAAATTTGGAAATCTAATCTGGAATTAGTCACCAAATCTGGAAATTGAAAATCGGAAATGCTGATTATCCTTTGATCAGAACAATGGAACAAAATTATTAAATTATTCTATTGTCATCGGTACTAGACAAGTATGCAAAATTTCGAATTAATCTGATCTTTTAAAGTGGGTAAAAATCGAGTTCAAAGACTCCGTTACATACAAAGCCTATTACGCCTCTTTTAACAGCTTATAAAAGCGTGTTAAAAAAGGCAATAAATACGTGTTTAAAATATGAAATACACCTGAAAGCTGAGGTGACAGTTACTTTGGTTTCACAAAAATAAAAGCTTTTCCAGATTGTTCGTCGAAATTTCGCCTTAAAGCATTAATTTCCCTTTCATTCTCGAGTTAAACTTATAGGTAAAGCGACAGCTCTTTAACAGATTGTTATGCTCAATAAATATTTGATACAATAAATCAGTTTCTTAACTCTCTCGTTGTGTATCCCGTGATTTTCATGGGTAAAGTACATTTAGCAGATGTAGCACTACACAGCGAGTGGGTTAAAAAAGTACATAAAAGACGCACCTAAAAGATGCATTTTAATATCTGGGAAGTTTGTGTGGTAAGGGAAAATCTCATAATATATTCTAGGCTCTAAAAAATTCAATACGAATCATTTTTTTAAAGTGTATGGCGCTTAGTATTAAAACAATAAATTTATCAATTCTTATACAGGGTTTATTCTGAAAGTACTAGGACTCATTTTTTCCTTAGCGAAAGGGTGGATGACAGGCGGTGTGCGAGTGGACGATCAGTGGAGGGGGATATTAGGAATGCTGGAAAAAATCGGCAGTCGGCTTTCGGCACTTATACTGTTAACCCCTGTCGAAACGCCTTGTCACGGAGAATCAAGGAGCGTTTTCTAGAGCAGCGATACGCCATCAAATTTTGTGTAAACCTTCTCGGAACAGTTTGCACCACTCAGAAACATCCGATCTACCCGTGGCAGCATCACCGTAGGCCTCTTTAATTATGTCGTGAGTCCTTTTGCCCATTTTACCAAGCTTTACACAAAATTTGATGGAGCAGCGATCAGAATAATAACTGATGCACTGAGTATTCCTCAAACTCAAGTGTTTGAGATCGTGACAGAAAATTTAGCCATAAGGAAAGTGTGAAAGAAGTTTGTGCCACGAGTGTTGTCAAAAGAGCAAAAGGCCAAACGGAAAGCGATCTGCCAGTATCTTCTTCATCACGTGAAAGAAGACACCAAATTTTTGGACAATGTAGTTACCGGTAACGAGACGTGATTTTTTTAATACGACTCGGAGAGCAGGCGACAGAGCTCAGAATGGCCCACCCCTTCTTCTCTATGCCCCAAGAAAGCATGAATGAGAAAATCCAAGCAAAATTCAATGCTCATTTGCTTTTTAGATCAACATGGAATCATTTACAAAGAGTTCATACCACCCGAAAAAACAATGAATGCAGTTTTTACGTGGAATTCCTCAGAAGACTGCAAAAACGCATTGTTCGTGTCCGCCCAACCATTACTAACAATTGGCGGCTGCACCATGACAACCCACCGAGCTACACAGCCTTCCATGAAGTGGAGTACCTTGCCCAGCACAATGCGTCAACGCTGCCTCATCCCACTCCTACAGCTCTGACTATAAGCCCTGTCAGGCTTTTTCTGTTCCCCAGAGTAAAATCAACGCTCAAGGGGAAGCATGACGGATCAGTAGAGGAAATTCAAAAGGCCGTGACGAGTGAGCTAAACAGCATTCTGATCCAGGCGTTCCTGGAGGTGTACGAAAATTAGAAAATTTATTGGCAGCAGTGTATAGATGTAAAAGGTACTCCATATCTATACATATACTACTTTGAAAAATTCTATTCGTATGTTCTATTATCATGAATAAATTGTTTTTAAAAAATGAGTCCTAGTATTTTCAGAACACACCCTGTACGTATGAGTAGGTTGTTGTCAAATTAGACAGAAAATTCAGAGGGGTGACAGTAGGAAGCATGAGGTGACAAATCAACATAGAACCTGGGCTAATTCGCAAACACAGTTATGACGTGATGTCGAGGGGAATGGAAAGGGACAATGAGAGGTAAAAAATGCATTAATTACAAGTAAAACATGTTTATAATACGAGCAATGCATCACAGCTCGACGTCAGAAGAATAACGGTAAGTGATTGTCATAGGAATTGGTTGAACTTGTGGCAGCGTAGGTCGTAGAACAGCTGACGAACGAAGGATTGTCAGACGCATGCAAGCAAATCCAGTGTGCTGGCGATGTCAGCTGAAGCTACGACGATCCGTACCGTGAGATCATCTACTGTAGCCACCGGCGTCTCCTACACAAGTGATTTCAAGTGGCTCCAGAAAAAGAAATTCAAGGAATTGAGGTCCGGGGAGCGTGAAGACAAAACAACAGTTCCACCGCTTCCAGTTCACTTTTCGGGATACGTAGCATGGAGGCAATCACATACTGGAATAAAAAAAATGTGCTGGTGCACTATCTTGCGAGAACCAGACGTTCTGGTGAGCAGTGACTGAAACCTGCATACTGTACCAAGACTCTCTAAATCCACTTATTCGTTTGACTCGTTCTCGTTCATCGACCTCCCGATGACTGCTATTATTTTGCTCCATGTTCTATGTGAATTTTTCATCCTCATGCTAATTACTCTCACCCCTTTAAATATGTCGGATGAAATCAGTAATACCTTGTATACACGAGGGTCATCCAGAAAATGAAGGTGATTCAGTCATACAAAATGTTTGAAAGAAACAATTATGTTACATTCCGGAAGATTTCTTAGCTTATCTGTATAATCATTTCCTATCCTGAAGCATTCGCAGCAACTGTTTATGAGCTTCAGAATTTCCTATGTTATACTTTTCTGCCGCCAGTGCATTATGACAGATCACTGCTTTCTCTAACTTTTCATCACTTTCAAAACGTTTATCACCCAGAAATTCTTATAATCCTTTCCTTCAGCTTATTGAAAAAAATGACAATCTCTAAGAGCAAAATCTGAAATATCGGCATTTTATTAAAATCTAGTGAACAAATATATATCTCAAGGCACTGGTGACAGAATGGGATAACAGGGAAATTCTGAAGTTCGTGAAAAAATACGACAAATGTCTAAAAAAATGTTGTAATTTTGTAGAGAAGTGAAGACAACGTCATGGTGTGTGTGTGTGTGTGATAGAATTATTTCTTTCAATAAATATTGTTCTTTTATTTTATAATACAAAATTGTCTTTATTTTCTCGATGACTTTCGCATATGTACAAATATACTTCTTAAATTATAGTTTTTTTTATTCTTAGATATTACACTAGCGCCCAAAAATTAAGGACGAAATTTAGAAATTAGCATATCAGTTGCACGAGCAAGCAGGATGGATAGAAGTACCAATCGATTAACCAGTTAGGGTCGAGTACGGTAATCCATGCGCATGCGTGTAACATAACGTACTGTAGTAGTGTCACAAAGGTATAAAGCATTCTTTAATACGCTATAGGAAATACGCTGAGCATTTCGATGAAAACAATTGTCAGGTATGCATCAATTTAAATGGCATAGAGTTGTTGTCTTAAAGTGATATTTTCAACAGCCAACCCTGTATAACAATGGTCCCCCAACCACCGGGACGTGGACTGGTTCCGGTCAGTGGATCAAATGGTACCTTGCCACCCAAGAAACATTAAATTATTTCCATTTTATTTACTGTGAAGTATTTCCCTAGGATTTGTGCGAAATTCCATAGAAATTACTTTAAATTCCATGTTAAATCCCTTTATATTCATTTTTTGTATCTGTATTTTATTCTGAAGGAACAGTCGACTCTCGATAATTCGAAGTTGAAAGGACCAAGGAAAAACATCCAATCATCAAGAGGTAGGAAAAAACTCCCAAAATACACGAAGAGAAATTTTTTTCTAAAACATTTAAATTAGAAACTATGTAATAAAGCAATTGTAATAAGTATATAATTATTTTAAAGTATTTTTAAAAGTTCATATTTCGTACAATATAAATATTATACAGAAGATAAAAGTTCTGTATTAAAAGGATACATTTATCGATTAAAAACAACTATTAAAAGAATACATACTGTATATAATTAATTTATTTAGTTGTTATCATTTTTTATGGCATTCAATCTAACTTTGTCAACAGATTTTTCTAGGATAAATGAAATAGAAAACGTCCGCACATCAACATGATTTTGAAGTAAATTTTCGTAGTTGACACTTTTGCTTCTATCAAGAATTATCGGAGTCAACTTCGATGGCCATCAAAGGGGTTACATTACAGAGGAGACAAGCAGAGACAATATAATACAAAACATGTAAGTTGTACACCATTTGCTGTAGGACTCTACATGATCTTAAATGTTTGAATTGCCAAGAGTTATATGAGATAACTTTGAATTATCGCGTGTTGTATTCTGGATAGCCACGGATTTTATTTCAAAATATTGAGTGTACCAAAACGTATTGTTTTAGTTCGAAATGACAAGAGTTTTTCTAGGGGCTGAACATATACTTCGAATTAGCGAGAGGTTCGTATTATCGATGGTTTGAATTAGCGAGAGTCGACTGTATATTTAAAGGCAATCAAATTAAAATTATTAAATCAAAACAATCTAAATATAAACAATCAATATCCCACCCTCAGCAAGCAGCGGTAAAATGAACAAACGGTAACCGGTGCGTTGTGATAAAAAGATTAAGAAGCACTGCTTTATAGAAAATATTAATAACCGTACCCGAGATTGAAGCCACAAGAAGATGGTAGATGGTCAAAGTGGCTACGGAATTCGAGATCCCAACATTATCTATTCATGACTTTCCAGGGTATTTCAAACCACAGGAATAGTCGTACGAATGTTCAGTATCGGTCATCCACGAGCAGCCACGACCGATATATTGACCTACAGACAAGAAGATACAGACAGCAAACATAGGGCGAAACGCATGCAAAGGATTAGTAAACGATTGATGTGTTATGTTTCTTATTTTCAATGCTTTGAAGGAAATGCAGCAAATAATCTAATCACTCTTCACACAAATACTCTTACTGAAAAAGCATCTTCGATTATATATATATATATACGAAAAATTTAGAACAAAAAGCTCAGAACATTGAACAAAGAAAATCTCAAATTTCTATATACTGTTCTTATAGGACAATTTATTGATATTATCTAGATATACATCGTAATTTTATGCACTGATTACAATTTTTAAATAACTTTTATAGAGGTATTGTTCTTCCAAATGGGGGGATATACGCGGTTGAATGCTTACAATGATGAAGTTTCATAAACCCCCATTGATTTGTATTAATTAATTTATTTATCAGAGGAAAATATCTGATTCAATTTCATTTGCATTCTACAAAATTTTAAAATAGTTATACGTACTTTTCTTTCTCAGGAGAAAATTATATTCCCTTCGATTTTCAATTTAAGACCAATTTAATTCTTTTCAAATAGGAACTAGTTTGATATCATCGTTCTGCGCTCCAAGCGCTGATTGGCGCGATAAAGGAATCACGCCAAGCAGTGCATGTCGCTGGAATGGAATCCAAAATGGCGGCCTAGCGGTAACAAATAGGAAAAATAATTTTAAGGAACTAATTCGAAATACAGTGAAATCTATTTCAAATTAAGTACATAGGAAAAGATCGAGAATAACCTTGATCCATCAATAATGAATATCGATATAATTTATATTTACTAAAGTAATATTATGCAGTATATAATAATAATTTTATAATTTATAGTAATTATTATACATAATATTCATATAGTAATAATTATTATATATAATAATAACCATATAATGTAATTTAATTGTAATTATAAAAAAGAAGAAGAATGATATTGTAATATTATGAAAAATTATATACAAGAACACTCATAAGACATATTAATAAAAAATAACATAGTAATAATTATAAATAAATAACATAAAATTAATTTTAAATAAATAACATATTATGTAATAATATTTATAAAAAATATAAAAAATTATTATTATAAATAAAGAATATTATAAGATAATTACATATAATTGTATTTTTACTTTAGATTCTTAATAAATATAATCGCCTAATATAGATTAAAATTAATAATGAATATCAATTAAAAAGTACCGAAAACTTCCAGTATTCCAAAAACTGCTAGTTCCTTCAATGAGAGAACTTGATCGAACAAGAAAGGTTCACACACACACAAAAAAAGCATTTTTAAAAAGGAAAATAAAGTGAGACTGTACAATGTATAGAAATAATTAAAAACACAGCACTCATTTAAAGAAAAACATCCTGGTACTCACCAGTGATATTAGAAATACACACATATATATTCGAAAATAGCACAAAATACAACAGAAGACTGGAGCAGGTGGCTTGAAGAACAAATGCAATTGAAAATAGTTAATTTTTTTAAAGAAATCGAATTATAATCGTCTGAAATTTATAGGGTTACCACGGAAAAAAAAACAGCAAAAATTAACTGTAATATACGTTATCCCCATGTGTGGCAACCACATTGACAGACAAAAAAAATATCAAGGTGACCATATTGTTATGTTATCGCCCCTCTTGGCGATCATAAACAACAACTTGGCTCGTAGACCCAAGATATCAAACTAGCACCTACAAATAAACAAAAGATAAAAGGTTTTTAAATGCTACACATACTCATTTTTTTTTTTTTTGCTGGGAATCACGTGCATTTTTATTTCCAACATGTATCAATTACTCTTAATGTGTTTAATTTCAGATTAAGAGACAGCTGTCACTGGTTATTTCCACGAGTTTATTGTACGGCAATTTTTGAAATAAACAGAGTTATATATCCAGTCAGTTATATTCTTACATATTTGGAAATATTCCAGTTTGTTTTGATTTCCTTTCGTCGTTTAGTTAATCTGATACTTAAATAAATTACATTTGAAAAAAATTAGGAAAGTTAGTTTAACACTATTTATCCAAACTTTACAAGTAAAGCGATTTTTCACCGTTCAGCGTTTCAATTTTAAAACATTTGAATAATTTTGTTTATCATTCTAAAAAATATTTCAAAGAGCATTATCATCAACAAAGATTTTTTTTCTCCTTATGTAAAGCTCCTTTATTCCAAATGTATTTAAATATTTTTCGATTTATGTCGGTTGGTGTAATATGTTGATCTCTATACCGGGGTTGAACTAAAATTTTTGAAATGTACACATCAGAAATGGATTTATTCATATTTTTTTATATCAGAGTTGAGAAATTTTAACAAAAAACATTATTTATATTATTTAAATTGATCCTAACTCTGAAAATATAACGTGAATTCCTAAAAAATCCTAGTTCAGGCTCTGTATAGATGTCCTAACTACAAATAGGCAAAATATTATTATTATAGATGTATTTTCATAAAAAAAAAGAACGTTTTGAAAACATATCATTCTATCAACATTTTTTGCCAAAAAAGTGCACTCAAAAATTTTTTTCTTGTAACAATATTCTTACAGCAATTTTACATGTATATTTTAATTCAAACGATGCTAAAGATTATCCAAAAACTATTCACATTTATACGCTTTGTTCAAAATCCGAACATAGTTAGTCACCATAAGAAAAGAAAAAAAAAGAAAAGACATAATATATGTGTGTATTACCGATAATCAGATTTATTGATTAGTAAATTGACAATTTCATATTCCACATAGAAAATTGAAGAAATATCGAAACAAAAATACACTCTATAAACAAAAAACGACGCACCAAGAAGGAGTAGCCCGATTGTAATGAAATTTCGTATGCAAAGACATTTGTACAGAACATGCAAACGATTAAAATTTGGTGTCCAATGAATGAATAGAGGAAGCTACAGCGCATCCGAATTGTGCATTCAGCAGGTGTCAATAAGAAGCGATTCCCAATCTGATGGTCAAAATGTCTGTTGTATTGCGATTTAGGATACTTTTCAACGGCTGAAAAAATGCCACAGCACGATTAACTTGCAAAGTTTGAAAGAGGTCGTATCATTGGATTGAAAGAGGTAGGTTGGACAAATCGGAGAATCGCTCGTCATATGGGTCGAAGCGATGCTGCCATTAGAAGATGCTGGCAAGAATGGATGGACAAAGGCAGATTTCAGTGTCATGATGGTAGCGGTCCATCTAGGGCGGGTTACAGCTGATCGGGAGGACAGACTGATTCATCCTTATCAACCATCAGACGTGTGGCACGAGTGTCCACCATGACCATTCTCAGACGGATGCTGGAGCGAAATTTACCCTCGAACCGACGACTACGCCAACTTCCACTCACGCCTGCACACTGTGGAGCCAGATTACAGTGGTACCTGACTCGATCAGGTTGGAATCATATCGACTGGAGACGTACATTTTTTAGTGACAAATCTCGCTTCCAACTGTGTCCTGACGATTAAAGAAGACGTGTCTGAAAATGCTCAGGGCACAGCGGGCTGATCCTGCGTTCACTATTGCTCGCCACACAGGTCCTCAACCAGGAGTTATGGTCTGGAGGGCCAATTCTTTTGACAGCCGGTCCCCTTTGGTCTTCATTAGAGGCACACTTACAGCACAGCGGTGTACGTCGATGATATTCTGATAACTGTTTTGCTACCGTTCTTTTTTGCAGTACCCCGGCCTTATTTTTCAGCAAGATAATGCCAAACCACATAAGGCACGTGTTGCTATGAATTGTCTGTCAAACAATTCCTTGGCCAGCCAAATCGCTAGATTTCTCTCCAATCGAGCATGCCTGGGATATGATTTGAAAGTAACTGCATCTTCCAGGGAATGTTGATAACCTGGCCCGACAATTGGAACAAATTTGGCAAGAAATACCGCAGGAGACTATCAGGTGCTTTATCACTCTATGCGACGTCGTGTGGCAGCTTGCATCCACGATGGAGGTGGATCAACACCTTATTGGGCTCATTACTTTGTAGCTATGTAACTCATTCCATTTTTTTAAAATTTTAATAATTTTCTATTTGTACAAAATCTTTCTACCCACCAATTTTTGTCTCTATCAGACAAATCGTTCTTGGTGCGCCGTTTTTTTTTTAATCGAGTGTATTTTAAGTGTTAATAAATAAGAGAACAATTTTAAAGAAATTCTTAATCTGAATTAGAAGTTGTTTTTTTTTTTGGATATTAGACAGTCTCGTGAATTATTTTTATTTTTGGTTGAGTTAAAAATCATTTGTTGTTCACCTTTCATATGTACTTGGACCGAAAATTCAATTAATTTATGAAACTTTATCGAATCACGTGCTGATTGAAAAAAATAACACTGAGAAGGTTATTTGTCGAAGAATGAATGCAGTTGAAAACGTGCGGATTGTTTACACAAAAGCTTACGATGCTATCAGTTATAAACCAGAACCCCATTATAAGTGTTATTACAGTGGCGTAGCGGAAAATATTTGGGCCCCCAGCTAGGTCAAGTTTTGGGCCCCAAGCCAAATCTTTCAAAGGATTACAAAACCAAACATAATGTACCTTTACACATCACGTAAAAATATTTAAACATTAAACTTATAACTGAATACAAAATCAACCTGAGTCTGAGTGAACGAAGTAAATAACGTATAACATTAGGGAGTATTTATAGTATTTCTTAAAATGGAAAGTCTAACAACAGTTGAAAGATAACCTGGTAACAAATAAAAACAATATACTAAGAAAGACATGAAACTGTAAAATAATTTTCACTTTCAAATTCTTCAATTTCAATGAAAGAAAAAAAGGTATCGCTTACCTTATTCTTCGTTTCTGAATCCCAGGATGAGTTTGATCTAAAAAAAGTTCGATTATATTCTACCATAAATACTGCCACTCTTAAAAAGAAGAGTTCTTTGTATAATGCAAAAATTATTTAGTAAAAAAAGAAATAGAAAACTGATACATATTCCGCGTCCTAAGACAAAGACACAACTATTATTACTAATACACAGACTAAAAGAAAATTTGTTCCCTTAAATCTGTATCTATGGGCGCACCTGCATAATGTGCAAAATCACTTCTATTCAAGTATGTTTCTTCGTTTTCATCTTCCGACTCCTTTTCTTTGGATAAAGTATCCTCATTAGCTGAAGTTTCCAAAATTGTGAATTAATTTCTTATGAATTCATTTCCACTTCCATGATATGTTCATCTGGTTATTATCACTATTACTAGCACTTGCACAAGAATATGTACTTGCAGATATTAAAAAGGTATCGAATTTTGCATATTTACTCTATTAATATTATGCTCCCGTTTTTTCCTTTCGAATTTTTCGTTTTTGGGAAACACTCTAAAGTTTCTTTTAACTCTACTCATTTTAGGGCCGTGTTTCTTCTAGTCTTATTAACAAAATACCATTCTTTTAACCAGAATATTTAATTCCGATAAAAAAAACCGGTTCTAATACTGAAAGTGAGAAGTGAGATGGAAATGTTATAATAGTAAAGGAACACACTCTATATTTTAGTGCATTGAATATAAAAATAGAGATGTCTGTTCTAAAAGTAATTTTGTGAGACTTTTCTCATTATGCTTTATTTGATTGAATACTCATAATTCAAAAGCAAATAATCATTTAAAATGCACTCTAGGCTTTTCCAAGTATCGTAATGCTATTTCACATGAAAAAAGTGTAACAGATGTACGTTATTTACAACTTCGTTAAATGAAAATGAAATGCATGAGGGAGGCGGGAACTAAAGTTGCCACTAAGTTACTCTGCAACTTCAGTTAAAAGTAAGTCATGTTTTTTTTCTTTCTCTCGGCAGCTAATGTAAAGTATACTAAAAAAAAAACAGTGATGAATTTTTTTTTATCTTCCTAGCATTATTTCCGGATTCTCATCTGCCTTATATTTTATTTGTTAGTAATTTAGGTTTAAAAAAAAACCACTAAAGAAAAATATCTCTCGTCGCGGGGATTACAGCACATCAAATAAAATGTGTTTTGATTTGGTTATTGGATTAAAGATATCCAATGAGTGTATTAAAATTTTGATTTTGAATGACGTCAGATCGCCAATTGAAAAATCGCTTAAAAGTTGAATTTTAAAAACTCTAAAGCGAATTTTGAGAAAATCTACACAAAGGGCGCCAGTCAGGCTTTGGGCCCCCTAGAAGCCTTGCCCCCCCCCGTAGTGTGGGGGTTGATGGGTTGTACGTTACACCACTGTGTTATTAATGTCTGAATGTATCTGAATTAATATATATATATAATTGTAAATGATTAATTTACTAATTTTTTCTTTTATGTGGTGCTGCTATAAGATGGTTCAGTGTTGATGGGTAGTAAAAATGGCTGTGTTATGAGAGTCATTTCATATATACATTATTTACACTATTTCAAGCGTTCATTACACAAAACTTGCAACAATGTGTTACTTTTTCTGAGCAGAGATCTGCTTAGAAAGGTGTTGCCAAAAATTGTCCCACAAGAGAGTTACGGGGCGTTATAAATAAAAATGATCCTTTTTTTTATCAGCTATTAGATCTACAGACTTAAAATTTTTACAAAAATTGGTTTTTTGTTCAGCTGAGATATACAAAAAGATTTTTTTTTTGTTTATTTTGCAATTCACGTTTATTTGTGTTTATTTTACAAATAACTCCTTAAAAACCTCTTTATGCTACAATGTGTGTTGCTTAATTTCTCAATTCACTCGTGCGAAGAACGGGTATACTAGCTATTGTTATGTATTTTAAACATATTCATTAAAATATGAAATAGACAAAGTAAAATGTAAGTATTTCCCTTTGTAACTGTTAAATTAAAAGAAAAAGATAAGTGCAAATTTTATGCGAACGTAGTGCTTACATCGCTCTACCTTTTATGTCTCAAAATCAGGGGTATAATCTGTGACTTCTAATTTGACACGATTCTGATCATTCAGTTGTTAAACGATTTCTTTGCGGACTCGGAAATATTATGCATATGAAGAAAATTTTTTACTTTGATATGTTGAATCAAAAGCGGAATGCATGGTATACATTCAGTTTTCTATCTTCTCACTATTAAATATCTCCAGCAATGACATTCAATAATTTACATAATAGCTGTAAATGTTTCTTTAGAGTTATCTTTCAGACTTTTTCGTAATCCCATGAATGTCCATTTTTCTGAAGATGTTTGCCAAATAAGGTTCCTTACAAATTAATCAGTTTCTATCCGCTCGAAAATTGACAAGTTTGTAGAGTAGTACAGAGCGTCACTGAGAATTATATCCACTTAGGTTTCCGGCCCTTGTTGTATGGTATAAATGTCATACCCCTGCGTTGTTGTAAAAATAAATGTTGCGTAACCCTCGCTAATAAAATTTAGTCGAGGTACAATCGTAACGCTTGCACAAATTGTGTTGTAGCAGATAATTTGATTATATACGCAAGCCCTTACTGTAATTTACTGATACAATTCTGTGTTTTCTTCAAGATAATAAAAACTTATAACAGTTCTTGTTGAACTGATAACGTCACTAAAACTTTTCGTAAATAAACGACATGTTTACAACACTACATTCATTCTTCGACAAATAACTCTCTCGATGATATTTTTTTCAATCAGCACGTGATTCTATAAAGTTTCATGGCATAATTGATTTAACTGTCCAAGTACATAAGATAATTGAACAATAAATGATTTTTAACTCCAACAATAACAAAAAGTATTCATATTACAGCATTTATAAAGGAGCTTTCATTCTGTTTGAATTCTATTTTTACATTTCCATACAAGATATTTTTTGCCGCTGCTGAACAAAGCCAAGGCAAAATAAATTCGAAAATTGTACATTTATAGTACCTATCTTATCATCCATTCTCTTCGAATAAATATCGTTTATAGTTTAATAATATTTGTAATATAGTAAGTTATTGATTAGTGATATTGTTTTACCACATAATTCGAAGGTATACGCAATTTGTGGTTGTGTTTTTATGGTTCTATAAAAATATTCGTAATGAAAATGTCTTCAAAACTAACCTGATTCTGCACTCGACGGCGACTTCCGAATATTATACAATACATTGAAATAGTTTGAACTGTAGAATATATTCATTACTGAATCAAAGCAATAATATTCATAAAACCATTATAACCTTCTATTAATAGGATTTACTAATGCCAAAATGGCAATTAAGTTAAAAAGAGATCACTTAAAAACAATAACACAAAAATGACAATACAACCAAATTACGGAAATGTAATCTAATTTCGATATTGTCTTGGATTCTATCGAACTACGAATAAATTAGGATAATCTAACCATTGATAGATTAAAAGGATTCAAATCTTCAAAGGTTTTATTTTAAATTATCAAATAGTTTAAAGGTAATTTTACTCGAAAAGTGATTTTTTTTGTACACAAGTTTCAATTATACAAGTATACAAGTGTTTCTTGTACATTTACAAGATATTGTTCTAAAAAATAATTTTATATCTTATAGAAGCCTATTTGATTTAAAATACATTGGAAAATAAATCAACTACAAAGCAAAAAATGCAAACAAGTAATATAAATTTTTTTAAAAAGTACATATTTTAATATATTGTTTATTTGTTCAAAAATTTCAATTTCAGTCTAAAACGGATTGCATTTGCATCGTGGAAAGAATATTTTAGTTGTTCCTAATGAAAAAAAGCGTTACGAAAACCTCTTGAAAAAAAACTTTTAATAGAGTTTAAAACTGATTTAGGGCTAATTCCTGAACACTACTGATTTTGTATATTTTGTTTTTATTTTGTAGCCATGACATTTGAAGTAGTTGAAATAAAGTCTTAACATCAAGCTTATGTGCCGCTGCCTTCTGTTAAACAAACAGCATGACGAATTCCTCTGTGATATGTTCTGAACCTTCACACATGCTAGAAGTGCATTCGTACCTCTCTCAGTACTCGCCACATCGTCTGATGGACACATGAAGAGCTAGAGACAATGCCCGAGATCTACGTTCAGAGCGCTCGTTGATACGCTGTACAGAAGGGGTGTCAAACCTGTGGCCCACAAAGAACATTTTTGAGGCACGGATAGTATATCGGCCAACAATAATATATAATAAAACATCAAATTTTTTCCCACAAAATAGGAAAGATAGCAGAGAACAGATGTCAAGTGTCAGAATGTAAACATTAAAATTTTCTTGTTCTTTTATTTAGGTTTATCATAATGTATTATTCGAAATAAACTTACGTCTCTATGAATGTTCATTTTTTGTTTGTTTGGCCCAAGTTAGCATTTGAGTTGATACCCTTGTCCTTGTGTTGTCCATTGCACTTGTTCTTACCCTTCTGCCACACCGGTATGTTATATGCAATTCGAAAAGAAGCCTTTTTCATTGAGTTGGTCCAAAAGTTGTCTCGTATTAGGGATGTCTTATTGGAAAACACTCTTAGTGCAATCATTGGGCTTTTCTTGCATTTGCAGTGGCATATTGCAAATTTAAAACGATAATACGTAGAATTGGTTTTACAATTAAGTAAAAAAATACTATTTAAAGTTAAAAGCAAATATGTGTTATATTTAAACGATTAATCTATGTGTACTTATTTTTGTAAGAAAACAAACTTATTCGTATGATGCAGAGACTAATACTTATACGGCTTTCCACAATACTTCAAGACAGCGGGTCTTAAACTGTGGTCCGAAGATCGCAGCGCCTTTGTAAGGCTTCCGTAAAGGTCTTTTCTTTAATCTTAAGATTGTCATTCTTACAGACACTAAAAGTCCTCGCAGAAAAAAGTGAAAGATGTGCCATCCAACACTAGATCACTAAATTAGCCCCCAATAAAAAAAATCTGTAAGAACATATATTTATTTCAATCAAGAATATGAATTTAGTTTTTTTTTGTTTTTTGTTTTCATTTTTTACAGATACATAGGCATAATTTCTTCGTAATATTATTTTAAAAAAATTGTCGAAACACATTCAAAGATTAAGAACTGAATCACTGGCTGAGGGGGCCCTGTATCAAAATTCCTTCGGGGCCCTTTTTCTGATACGTGCGCCCTGTTACTGGGACTGTAGTTACACGTGTTGGGGACCCTGTAGCTTCGGGGCCCCTTTTAATGATACGATGAACCTGAACCCCTGAACTGATTTCACATAGAGCTCCAATACAATAACAATTACATCCATCTCGATTTCCTTTTATATATCTAGCTTTTTTTAAACTTAAAAATAACTACAGAAACCGTCTTGAAAGCGTAGAACCGGAATTGATACGGCGAATTTCAAATATTACACCTGATTAACAGCACTTGTAAAAGAAATGCAGCACCATTCTTTTCATTAAAAAATGTAATAAAAATATTTAATTACTTTATTTGTTTGAAATTAGTATTTAAAAAAATTTTTATACATGCATAATTAGATGTTAATTGTTTTCTTAAAGGAAAAAAAAGGGATGTATGTAAAAAAAATCTGTGTGCAAAGTAGCAGAAGCAGACTTAAGGAACCTTTAAGTCACTCAGGAATGTATTGGGAATCAGGGACGGGTGTTAAAATCATAGGGGGCCGTGATATCACGCTGACCCATACATAGATACACAAACGGGAGGCCGCTGCAATAGAAAGTTTCAAAACTGTTACTCTAAGTCAAACAAAAATGTAGTTCATTACTCTTGGATAAAAACAAAAACATAGTTCAATGCTCTTGGATGCTTTGATTGAAAATATTCACATTTTTGTACTTTGATCCCATACATCTGCATCCAACATCAAAGTAAGGCTCTGTTATCACTGTTTCAGTTATGAGAAATGTGTTGATGTATGATTAAGAAAGCTCGCCCAAAGCAAAAGAAAGAAAACAGATATGCATCATAAGTTTCTAGAGCGAGTTGTTTCCTGTTCTTGGCGTATTCTATTTATTAAAAAGTGCTTTTTGAGGGTTTAAGTTCTTTACATTACCAAAAAAAGAGCAGAAAGATTCTTTAATAAATTGTGGTGCATTTTTTAAATTTTTTTTAAAAAAGGTCTTTCTTTCAGTTGACAATTTATTAAAAACTTATGATGCTAACACTTGTAACTGGTGGATGAATTTCTTACTTGGGATGATTTCATCCAGAAAAGAAACTGGGCCTTCCTTTGAAGAGTCAGAAATCTATCAACGTAAGTGCTTTGTTTCCTTTTTGTATCAGATTATTAAAATGCATAAAATGTGAGAAATTCTAAGAAAAATGTACAACTCTTTTCCTTTTAATTTAAATTTAAGAACATATATTTTTAACATATAACTAAAGCTTTATTTAGATAAATGAAAATTTTTCAAAAAAGTCACTTTAATATTGGTTTAATTTAATGTAGAACACGATCTATTAGCAAATTTTTGCAACATAAATAAACAAACATTTATAAACATTAATACCACAATCTTTTGTATGTGTATTTGAATTTTTTAATTACTAATTGTCATTTTATGTTAAAGGAATTACAATATATGCGTTGCATATGTTCAAACACTCAATAAATTTTCAAGGATCAAAATTATATTTCTGTAAAAGCTGTGAAGACATTGAAAACAAATGTATTTATTTATGAAGACTTATATATGTTACACATTAGTTTATATTTCCACAACTTTCGTTCATGAAAAATCAAGCAAAAGCAAAAATGAAATTTAAAACAAATTAATAATTTTTTTAAAGATGATAAAATAGTTTTGTGTAGTTGGAAGGGGGGGAAATATGTTTCCCCCAAAAACCAAATGAATTTTTAAAGTTTAGCTAATGTTTTTGTAACATAACAATTAGGGAAAATAAGGGAGGGGGAGCACTTAAGCTTCTTTTTATGAATTGGTAATACATTTTAGAATATTTAATTTAGAAAAAAAAATAATCGTGATCTGAAGAAAACCTGACTGTTTAGTTACACGTTTTAATGTTTCTGATTTTCAAACTTCCCAAAACAATTCCCATGTCAATTTTTTAAATGGGATATAATCTCTAAGTGATATACGTAAAGTAGATGAATTGAATTTATGACCCTATCATAAAAAGGGATGAAAAAACGAGTGTAAAATATAAATTTCGGTATCTGATATTCTAAGCGAATTCTTAATTGTGAAGCTGAAATCAAATGTAATTATCTGCAAAATTATTCCAAAGTTTGAGTACAGTTCGACAATTTCAGAGTTGCGTTACATAAGAATAGTGTAGAAAAAAAATACTTTGATTTTAAATGTATGAGAAAGGATTTTCTTTTGATGGTTTGGACCATGAATTTTATTTTTAAAAAAAACCATTTTTTATAAAGTTAACTTCAAAAATTCCATTTTTTTAAAACTGTAAGCAAGAAAATGTCAGGAATCCATTTTAGATTTCTCATAAGATGACAGAATTCTTCATTATAAATTTCAAGATGCTTTTAAATGCTTTAAAAGTGCTCCATACTTCTAAGATAATAAAACAAAACGAAAATGGTGTTTCTATTTGTCTTTTTTTAAATTTAATATCATAGGCAGACTACCATTTCCGAAATTAGCCATCATTAAATCATAGATTTGCTAGAAGAAACCTTATCACACTACACACAAACATCTATCGACTCCATTCTCGAGGTTACTTCAATTTACAGCTTCCTAAAAGCAAACAAATCATCCCTGACAGCTTTAATTTACTACGTTATGTACGTAATGATCAATCAATATGCAGAATATATCCAGATACCTCTGTTATTTCTCAATAATAATTACAACTTTTTAGTGTCGATGAATGTATTAACTGTTTTCAATAATTAAAATTGAACAATGAAAAATTTTGGAAAGTGAACTCAAATTTTTATGAAACTTTAAGCAATATATTTCTTTTGTAAAACAATGGAGTTTATTTTTCTTGCACCGACACATAATCCAAGTACGAAGAAGTTATGAATTCCATCAAGTTTTTCCCCACGACCGATTAGACATGACAACCCACAACGCGATTATATTTCCGTTGTAAGGTTACAATATTGGCGACATTAGCAAATATTTTCCACCGAATCCGCTTGTGTAAACATTTTAGGCGGATTGTTCGACTCAAAACATACGTACATAATAAAATGATGTGATACGAATAAACAGCTCAGAAGAAAAACATGCCAACACCACAATGGCCCCAAAATTCTTATTAATTTGATTAAATACGCCAATTCTCTTTCTTGAATTCTTGTTTATGTATAATAACTATTTATTGATCGACTGTTAAATATAGCTTTTTTTGTATGAGTTTTGTATTATTTCAAAATGAAAGGGGGGGAATGTTACTCATGTAACATATTTCCACAAATTCAGAGTAATGAATCATACTTTAATAATTAAGAGGTAATCCTTGCTATTTATTGTTACTGACGAAAATGTATCTTATCCAAGTCTTACATTATTTTTCTACTTTTATTTTACCGAAATGCGAAGCAAAAATGCGAAGAAATGAAACAAGACCTCTTCTGTCAATGAAAATTTTAACTATATTAATTATAACAATCAAAGAACAATCTTGTGCAAATGAAATAACTTGAATGTAAGATGGGATAGTGAAAGATTTGGATTAAATGCATAGTAAACATTGGCACATTTTATCACATGGCATTTTGCCAGAAAACCCAGCTGACGCTCTCTCATGTTACGTATGAATCTAAAATAAGCTTTGGAAAAAACCTGTTTTACACTTGTTAATGGTATGGGTGAAAACTCTTCGGCGTGTAATCATCAAACATATTCAATAATATCACGCAAATGCAAATTTTAAACAGTATATTTTTTATCGTGTATTTAGGGAATAAAACAGAAATTTTGTTTCAAAGATTGTATTAGTTTGTTATGTGTTTGCGCACAACTACTAATTCTGTTCAGTCCTTTGTTTTCGAATGAGATAATATTTAGATAAGTAATGACACACACAACAAAGGCGGGCTCGGAAACGAGTCAAATACATATGGACGGGTACAGGAACGGCTCACTTGTCAGTAAGTCAATTTCCTTTGTTTGTTGTTGTTTTAAAAGGATTTATTTTTAAAACTTTAAAATAGAGATGTATTTAAAACTCATTATTCTCCTGGGTGAAATGTTTTAATATAAATTGATTTTTTGTTAATTTTCTGCTTTTTAAGGAAAAGGAAAGGTTATATGATTTAAAAAATGGAAGGAAGTGATATTTTTTAATAATATTTAGATAAAAAGGTTTTTTTATTCAAATGACTGCATACTTCATGTTTCTTGAACTGTTGAAATAATCTTTCAATTAAAATATATATTATTTTAAATGCTACTAAACATTGAATTTGTATACATTCTGAAGGGATACCTTATAACACTAAATTTGTATCAACTGCAGCTCTTGTGTAGAAATTAAATAATAAAATGAAATAGTTATCTTGTTTCTAAACTTGTATGCTTCCCTATAAATATTGAAATATATAAGCTGTTCAAAATGAAAATAGACTTCGAAACACTAAATTGTATCACCAAGCTTTATGTATATCATAATACCCTTTATACTTTTAGTAGTATGTAGGATACCATAAAGAGGTTAACAATGGCTATTAAATTATACTTAAACTATGTATAGTGTGTTTTCAGAAACACATGTTGTAGAAAAATGGTATAACAGAAAAAAAACTGATTAATGCCTGCAAAATTTATTTCCATTTACAGAGTTTAGCAAATCTTAAATTATGAAGTTTAAATCGATAAAAAAAATCAATGAAGAAAAACTATGAAAATTTTTAAATAAATAAATTGCTCGGTTTAACACAGAAAAAGTTTCGAGTATGAAAATATGGAAGACATCAGAACTTATAAATTTTAGTTTGATTTTCTTTCAAAATTGCAAAAAAATTTTAATTTTACTCCTGTTTAAAAATATTTCCATTTTCTAACAAATTTATATTTTCATAAAAATAACTAATTTGCTTTAATTTAGTGCATAATTATGCGACTGCATTTATGTGATTTTAGAATATCGGTTTTTTTTTTTTGCATTCTAAGTTACAAGTAATGCTTTCGGATTATTTTAATCTTGATTCAGCTTTATCAATGATTGTTTGGATATCTTTCAATTGAATGACTTTGTTATTACCAAGATTAGATAATAATAAATGCAATTCGAATGCTAATTGTTGTTTTGTTTTTATTGTTGATTTTCCATTCTGAGACCAGGTAGTGAAAGAAAAAATATTATTTCTGCAAAAAATAAATTTGGCGAATTTACTTTTTGGTACTTGTATATTATATATATACAAAAATATTGCATAGATAAAATGTTTCTTCATTTTGGAGAAACGAACATCTATAGAAAAAAAATATTTCATCCATGCATAAAAACAATATTTATAATATGGACAAGTTCTACTTTGTAAACAACAACATTGAGTGAAACCCTCACTTACTTCCGGTGTAATGTTAATCTATGGGAAAACATTGAAATTCAACTTAATTTTTCAAACTTTTAATGCAAGTTTTTTTTGAAACTTTTTTTGCACTATATGGATAGAAGATGATCTGAAGATTTCAGATTCAGGATTTTATAGTATTTATTTCAGTATCTTTTCTGAAATACCTTGTTAATTTTTTAGCTTAAAGCAATGGAGATTTTGCATTAATCGGGGAAAGAAAAGGGTACTAATGACTGTAGCGCCCCCATAGCAAGCTTTACGGTAGAACTTGTCAATACAATAAAAATCGCTTTACTGGAAACTGAGGGGACTGAAATATTTTTTCGTGTTAAAGGATATTGTAAAAACAAAAGCATTCACAAGAATTTAATACAAAATTTTCAATTTTTTTAAAAACAAAACATTGATTGAGTTTTTGAAAAATAAAAAAAATTTATATATTTTCTCATATTTTATGTATTGCCTTTTTTAGCTTCAATTGTCAACAAATTGTTCTATGTCGTCCAATTTGCAATACATTTCACTATTGGAATGTGTGTCTAAATAATTACGCAAATTTTCATGATGCTCCTCAGTTTGGATGACGTGGGAACACAAGACACTTCATTTTCGTCGTCGGAATCTGCATCAATGATATTTTTTAAGCTTTGAACAAACTTCAAAATGTCTTTGTCTGCCTCAATTAAGGCTGTCAAATCTACAGCAACCAATTCTTCTGATGAACAGCAGAAGGGTCCAATTAGGCTGATGTTTTCCGTGTTTTGTACATTCCCAGAAGGGAAATATTTTCGTCTTAATCGATTTTGGCTTCGTGTTATGAGGAAAATACTATGCATAAAAATACATAGCAGTTTGGCAGTACTGCTGGTTTTCTTTCGTGTTAACCAATATTTCGTCTTAAGCTTGGCCGATTTAAACGTATTTTACTGC
>BMAO01017621.1:0-64770 GCA_019973975.1 Trichonephila clavata
AAAAAAATGAATTTTTATTATAATAATTTTAACACATCATTTAACGAACATTTTCCCTATATTCAATTAAAAGGAAAACTCCTATACTTTCTAATAAACCACCAAAACATTTTGTTAGGTAATTTAAAATTTTTGACTGTGGAAATTAAGTTACCTTGTATCTAATCACTTAGGAGCGAAAGAAACCAAAATTTGGTTGTTTTTTTTCGTGCTTGACTAAAGATATAATGAATGGTAATTATCTTGGAAGAGCTCATTTGCTTGAATACTGATAATTAGTTATAGAAGATACTGATATTTTATTTATTTTTTTGTATCCTGAAATTTAGAGAAAACCGGGTGATTTCTAAATAACCCCAAGAAAGTTTTAGAGCCTTATAATAAAAGACTTAAATTGGAATTTATACTGATTATGAGGTAAATATCAAATAGAGGATATAAAAGAAGGAAATCTAGTGGAAAATGCAATCAATTAACCAGTAAAAGAATTTAATTAAACCTCATAAATTTCCAGAACAGACGACTTCAAAAAGATAGAAAGCCATTACTAACAATCTTATTCGTGTGAATTTCTAACAAATATTCTTTTCAAATATATTTTTACATGGTTATGAAATCTTTGGAAACAATTTTTTTTCTGAATGGGATTAAGTTTCTTTTTCAATTTCTACTATTTGTTCACTCTCTCTCCCTATCTATATATATATATTGTTCAAACTTTCAATTGTTAATAAAATACTTTATATTCATCCAATCAAAGTCAAATACATTTTTTGTAGTGGATGATCACACTTAGATGTTAATATAGTTTTTCAAATATTAATTTAATTCATTAATTAAATTAATAAGTAAATAAATAGTAAAAAACACACAAAAATAATAGTACAACAGCATATATAAAAAGGAAAATCTTTCATTGTGTCCCTGCAGCGCAAAAGATTTCTAATCCAAAGTTCGTGGTTTCGAATCCCAACTGGGATGGGAAAATTTCTGAGAATGTTATTTCTTTTTTCTATACTATGTTAGAATAAATGAATATAATTAATTAATAAATAATAACAAACAAACAAAATTGTCCAACATCATCTACAGAAAGAAAAATGGAAAATTGCAAGGAAAATCGCTTTCTGTTTTATATTTTAGTATTGTGATTCTGTCATATGTATATACATATTTATATTAATAGTAACTATTTAATAAAAAGTAAATAAAATAATTGTTTTTCTTTGTTGACCTAAATGAGTATTGACTTAAAAAAATTTACCATTACTTGTTTTATTAAAATATTCTATTATTTTTAAGCTTCTTTCACACAAGTAAGAAGAAATTAAGATGAGCTGATATCTGTGAATGGAGGAAATTTTTTACCTTAATGTAAATGGAAATGTTTTTTATTCAAGCCTGATGTGTTGAATCCGTTCTATACCTAGAATTGAAAATGTTGTGCATTCTTCTAATGTATATATATACAAGAGAAAAAACGATCACTCATCACTAGACTTACTATCTTTAAATTTGGCTGGAATATTTCTTTTAATGAATAGATATTCACTCGGAACGGGTGTTTTCGAAGATCGACTCCCAAGTAGGGTAGGGGGAGCGTTATAGATGAAAATTCCCCTTTATGAAATGTTAGACCAGGAGTCGGCAACCTTTTAAATGTGGCGTGCCAAACCAATCTAATATGATTCAGCGTGCCACACAGAAAGACATGTTTGAAACAATTCGATTCCAGCGATAATTGCATGCAAGTTTAGAGAATAGAGTTTCATAATATAGATTTATTGTTTTTTTACATATTAATTTTGCATTATGTAACAAAATTTCTTAAAATAAAAGTAAACAGCATAAAAAATAAAACTATTTCTTCAACATAAATTAAAAAGTTAAAATTGTACATATATTATGTATTTTTAAATGTGTATTAAAATAAGAAATAGCCAACATAAAATATAAATACTCCTCTTCATTATAGTTAAGTCAAAAAAATTAAAATTTTAATGCAAGCCTAGAGCTTGCACTGATCTACTTCGTATCGCAAAATCAGGTATATAATTTGAACTTTGAATTTGAGGCGATTCTGAGAACATTCGGTTTGCCACGGGTCTAATGCCCGTGGGATAATGTTCTGTTACAGCCATTGCTGTGGAGTGCACCGGTATTTGCTCCTGATGAAGGCTGCGTTAAACGAGAGATGGAAAATGCTGAGTCGCAGGTGCTGGTTGGAATTGGAGAGACTGTTGGAGTTCTCATGTCTCTGCGTTGGTGTTCTCTTCTTTCGGGATTCCAGAGTCTCTTTAAAGATGAAATACATCCCGCCCACGAAAGTGAACGTGATGTGTAGTCACTTCTGTTTGGACGTATTTGGTGAAACCGTTCTTATATTGGTCCAAAGTCCCTTTCGTGCGGTGTACTTTGACACTGTGGCTTGGCATGGGAACCGCGCCGGCCCTTACTGTCGGCTTAGATCAAGGAAGGTCAAAGGTTGACTTCCCTTAGGACATCAGCGCCGGGGTGTGTGTCCACCCTGGGATACTTTCCCCCGAGAAACTGCTTGACCGTCGAAGCGTCACTCTTTCCCGACGGGAAATGGGTCTTTGATGGACACCACCGCAGGTTGTTAACAACTTCTTTGTGGGCTCGAAATATTTTTCATATGGCAAAAGATTTATCACATTGATAAATAGAACCAAAAGCGATAGCAGTATACATGCAGTTTTTTTTCTTTTCAAACAATTAAATCTATCCAGCAATGACAATCAAATAATTTACAAAACAACTGTAGATTTATCTATAGAGTTATCTTTCAGATTTTTTCTTGATTCCGTAAATGACCAATTCTGAAGATGTTTGTCAAACGAGGTCCATTACAAATTTCTCAACTTCAACCCATTTGAAAATCGACAAATTAGTAAGTAGTGTAGAGTGCCACCGAGAATTGCTCCTCGTGCCACATGTAGCACGCGTGCCGTAGGTTGCCAACCTCTGTATTAGACCTACAGATTTAGAATTTAGCAAACAGGAGTTTTTCTTTAAAAAAAATAATTTTAAATCTGCCCCAAACGGATTTTGCGGAAATCGATTCTCACGAGAAATTTGCGGGAAGAGAGAGCTATACAGCTAAACACACAAATTCAAGTTTTCGAACTATTACTGACTTCGAATTTGACAAGCATGTTTCTTTTAATGAGTTGAGATTCGCTAAAAATGATGTGTGAGTAAATCGTCTGCGTTGAAGAGCTACAGGAAAGTAAATGATAAATATATTTCTGGTTCAGAAATTCAAGCCCAGGCCTTTTTAAATTAAGAGGCGTGCATATTTTTCAGCACAATTGAAGTCTTAATGCAAGTATTTAAATACAGTGGCACTCCCAAGAGGTTGTTTAGAAGTTCAATTCCTCCTCCCACAGACCAAAATACTTTGAATTTTTCTTAAAAATTACGTCTCGGTGCTTCATTGTTCATTTTTTTAAAAAAAATAAAACCCCTTCTGTGAAAGTGATCTGTGTACGTAAACTGCTTAGATAACAATCATCGAAAAAGATTGTTTATCCTTACAATGTCATGAAATACTCAGTGAAACAGGCGGGTAAGGGCTAGTTAGTGTATGAAATCGTACAGAATGAGATGAATAATAGTAACGTTACTTAAGCCATGATCTCCATACTTCAAATTGGAATTTTAAAGTTTTCTTAATGTTAACATAGTTTGAAAGTTCAGATTCCTGGTTAGAACATCTTCGACTTACTCCAAGACATGCTTATCCAATGTTTCAATAATCATATGATGCATTTCGGAATCCTTAGAGATTCCTCCATTAAAGAAATGAGATTCAAATTTTTTTTAAAAACTGTAAGTTTTGTTCCATATTTCCAAAATTTGTAAATTTTAAAAATTAATTACCATTCTAGTAACCAATGTTTGTATTTATTTAATGGAAGTCTGTATATATCATAGAACAGGGGTCGGCAACATGGGGCATGTGGGTCAATTCTCAGTGGCACTCTGCACTACTCTACAAATTTGTAAATTTTTGAATGGATGGAAGTTGATCAATTTGTAATGAACCTTATTTGATAAATATCTTCAAAATTATGGACATTGACGGAAGTACGAAAAATAAGAAAGATAACTCCAAAGACCCACGAAATTCATCGTGGCAAAGGTCTAGTTTAAAACCTGTCATTATCCGTAGCTTTGAGCATCATGTAGTTGACAGTAAGATTAGAATGGTCATCGGGGCACATGATCTTTGATGAGGTCTTAATCCCCTATCTTGAAGTTGGAGTTGGCATTAAAGATTAACTTGCCATATTTTGTTGGTTGGTATATGGGAACTAAAATAGAAAATTAAATTTAAAGAAAACGTTAGATTGCGACCTAAATATTAAAATTTAAAAAAAAATTGCTGAAGCTATTTTTGTTTGCGTTGGAGTGATGGGTGTAAGAAAAATACTATGTCGACCGAGGCTAGCTTCCGTTGCTGGAGGCTAGCGTACGGACAACTTATTCATTGGGTATTGGGTCAACTTACTCATTGACTGGGAGAACCCAGCACTTTGATCGTAGACTTCCGACTGTGGAGAACGTAAATTAGATAAGAAACCGGCTTGCAGCGCGCAGCGCTTTAACCCAAGATGGGCTAAAAGATCAACCATGACGGAGAAACAAAACAAATCAAGAAACCCCGGTTGGGGGGCGGAGAAAATAGCTCCCAAGCGGAGGTGACCCGCGGAGCGCGGACGAACCGGGAAGAGAGAATGGAGGGAAGCGCAAGGAAGGAAAGCCGGAGGATTGCGTCAGCAATTAAAGGAAAGGAGCGGTCAGGTGACTGCGACCTTCTCACCACCTGTCAGGATGCAGTTCAAAGCTAGTTTATGTTGTTCAATAGAGTGTGAAGGAGTTAATTGTTGTGTTAGGGTGGACGGAGCGGATTTCTCCATTTCGTGCTAGAGTATGCATAATTAATTTTAGGATGAGGATACGTGAAGAGTGTTTGTGCTCTGATGATAGGGTTGTCGTGTGTTTCGATGGAAAGAAAAACATTTCTAGATAGCTTAGTGATGTAATTAGAAATCGGTTCCATAGGTAGATCGTTGTGTATCACATCATTTCGGACGTACCAAGGAGCGTTCGTTATGATGCGATGTAGTTTATTTTGAACAACTGGAACTTTCTTAATGGGAGTGGTGACTGCAGCCCCCCATATGGGGGAAGCATAAGTTATTACTGGGCACAAAATTCTCTTGTATAAGATTACTTTATTTTCTAGACATAGTGGTGACGCCCTCCCTGACTGTGGAGAAACGGTAGAATGGTGTATTTAAATGATTTTTAGAGGCACAGCGCGCTCGTCCAATCGGCTAGCTGCGTTTCGTTATTGGGTGTGTCCTTGAAGCCTATTCTTTTATCAGAAGACCAAGAGATATCTTGTTCAACCCTGAATTCAATTAAAATTTAAATTCATCTCATTATTAATACTTTATTATTATTTCATTAAACTTTAATTTTCTCCTCGCTGCCCAACACTATTGAACGGCAGGAATGCTCTGATTGGCTAGGGATCATCTCAGATCTGCATATACCCCATTAGCCAAACTCCTGTGTTGGCCAATGGGATCACAGTTTTTTACTTTCACTTAAAATATCTCTTGTTCATGAAGGGGTCTCAGGGGTGTTAAAAATGTTTCGAGAGCACAAAATATGAACAATTTTCGACTAGAAATAATTCTTTGAGGTTAAAATGAAATAATTTGATTCTTTTACACATTTTTTATAAAGGAATAAAGTTTCAAAAAAGTATAAAATGTCTAAAATATAATCATAATTTTAAAAATAATAAGCACATAAATATAAGAAAAATTTTTGTAAGAAACAAATAGTAAGTTTTACGACGCGCATGATATTTTCTGAAATAATAATTCTAATTACTAGCAATAAGTTGATTTATAAAGTCAAATATATCCTTATTAGATGGTAGCGATTAGATATAAAAAGAATAAAAAATAATATTTTTAAAAATTAAAAAAATTACATTTTTAAAAAAAATTTTAAAAAATTAAATTTTTTTGAAATTTTTCAAAAAATTACAAATATGTAATACTATATAAATAGCTAGGATTTAAAGATTATGATAGAGTTTATAATTCTGTAAAGTTTTATGCATCAAAGTATGATAGTTTTTGAAACGCAATGCCCGTAAGTGAAAAAAACACAAACTGAGAAAAAAGGCTTTAAAGTTTTAAATTGAATTTGAGAAAATAAATTTTAAAACTTACATGCTAAAATGCTCCAGGATCATAGGATATGCCTTCCTGTTGCTCAAACAGCTCAATTTCTTTACTCTTTTTAATTTTTTTCCCTCTACGAGCTTCAAACGATGACGTTGAGCTTATCTTTCTTGACGTAAAGATTCGACGATTGTCAAGTTCAGCCAGGGACACACAAACATTTTTGTTAATTTTTAAGCCAAATTTCTATAAAATAGTAATAAGTATTTGATTTCCATCATTAAAAATGCTGGTTGCTAGATTTGCAGCAATCTCTGCAATCTGAAGGCTAGAATCAATCGTCTTCGACAAAACTTCCAGATTAATGAATTTAAACTTCATTAGATTCTGTGTCTTACCTCCTAAGCATTTCTTCAGGAGTGCCAGATGAGATAAGTCTGCAAATACAGGCTTAATTACATCTCTAACAGCTTTCGCAACTGAGGGTTTGTGTTTATTATTTTGTAAACTATTATTAATTGCGGCATTATACTTACACTATGTATTTGGATTTGTAGGACAAAATCAGTGCATCGGTTCATCATCGGTGCTGCAAGAATGACCCCAAACAGCCCAAATGGCTTTCCGCATTTCCTTTACACTAGTAGAATTGCATCGAATAGCATTACCATAGTAATGCGCAAGCTTATCAATTAAACTATCAGTTAACCTACCTTTACCGCCTATAGTTTTACCATCAGATAATTTCTTCTTACCATATACTAATTTAAGCTTCCTAAGTCTTGTACCCATTCTCTTTTGCACATGGCCTACACATTCTATTTTCTGAATAAGATGGTCATCGCCGTATGGATTGTTTTCGGAAAGGGCATTGAATGTTTTTGTGTCGCCATCTCCTATGTAGTTCGTATATTTCAGGTTGTGAAGCTTTTCTGATCGATTAAAAATCCTCAACATCCCGTCAACCTCCATCTTACCAGCAGAGCCAGAATAATTTTTTCTACGTGAAATCTTATGCGCTCTTTGCCATTTATTGTACTTGATACCAAACTTTACCCCTTTATAACTGTCGCTTCATTTGCAAAATGAGGACAACACTTCCCTATCCAAAACCTTACCTGTTTCGGCCCCATTAGAGTACATACTCCAATCAACGATGAATGTCCTCTCGTCTTCCAGGTCCCATCACCACTTACCGTTAAAATGTTATCAGGTAACGAAGAATTTTCTTCGACAGCTGCCCTGTTCATGCTTTCTTCGGCGACTTCCTTCATAACAAGTGAAAGTTTATTATTAATAACATAATATGATTTTTGTTCAACAGGATTAGGAAGACTCATTACAGAACAAAAGGTTTTTAATGACTCTAAACCTTGACCTATGCATATCTTTGCTAAAATAGATCTTCTGTTAATTTCTGGAGCATTATTTTTTTATTCCCAATGTTTTCACAGCTTGAAAAAGTACAAATACTCCCACATTTTTTACAATGTATTTCAAAATTCGAACATAAACTACGAGTGGGTTTTTCATTAATTGTTAATGGTTTATGACATTTTAAACAGCATGATACTGATAAAATAGAGCTAAAGGTTGAAATAAAATCAAAAATACGATATTCTTTGAAGTTTTCACTTACCTTAACAAGATTTGACTTTAATGAAGTCTGAATTCCTGAAAGTTTTTTACTAGAAGCATTTTTCATTTCGGCACACTTACTTGTACTTTTCATTTCTACACACTTCCTCGTATCTTTCATATCTGTAACATGTGAGTCATTTACGTTTAAATATTTATTTCCTCTAAATGTTTTCTTGGGGCGATTGCCCATTGATTTTTTCAGAATAAAACAATAAATATCTTCGATTTAGATAAGTGTTTTAAAAAAACGTGTGCTAAAGTAAACACAACATAATCAAAACACAGCAGAATGAATGTGTTGAGTTGCAGGCTTCCTTCTGATCAACTCAAGCGCTTAAAATATTTCATGAGGCTTATTAAAAACAGAAAAATGAAAGGCATGCATAAATCAAAAATAAATGGGCGTGGCATGTGTCCATTTAAAAGTTGTTATGACTAAATTGCTGTTTGCAATTTTTTGAATAACTTTCGAAGTTTTTCGAGTATTGTCACGTGGTTAGTATCAAAATGTTCAGAAAAAAATGAAGAACAAGATATATTTTTTTCGAAAATTCGAAAAAAAAGGATTAACACCCCTGAGACCCCTTTTAATTTTCTCATTCTCAGAACTTCGGTCGCTTGCTCCTCCCAGATTGGTTAGGACAACCCCGCTCACTTCCAGATTAACTTTTTCTCATGATTTGGAGCTATTTCGACAGCGTTTTATTTAATTTTAATTCTTTCACATCTGGAAAGTATTTATTTATTATTAAATTTCAAATGTAATATTTTTATATCAATAATATTTAATTACATTGGGCAATAACTGAACTCTGTACTGTCATCTTAAAATCCCTGACAGGAATTAGAGCCCGTAAAGGACTATGTGCTCCAACAAGTCACCCTGCTGATTGAACCCAATTTTGAGGGAGACTGAGAGTAAACAGGAGGGATTCTGGAGACACCTCTATATTCCTTCCACCAATCTCACGAGAGAATTTGTGGCTTGACGGCTTTAGAGTTCCCCATGCCGTACTGGCACTATACATTCACAAACATCCATATCTTCTCCGGGATTCAAGCTCAAGCCCCATTACGGCACAGCAGTTAGTGTCACTAACCACTATACCGGATGGCAGGCATTTCAATGTGTACATAAATTTACTTAATTTTAACTATAATTAAACTCATCATATTAAATGTCTACCTACTTTTTACTTTTCACGTATATATAAGTACATCGAATTTGCTTTCTCTTTTTTTCAGTGAACTTAAATTCCTGCTTAAAACTAGAATATCGAATTTATATCATATGTTCATTTGCTGCGTGTCTAATAATTGATCGGGTTGAATAGAATGTTTCAATTACGTAAACCACTACTTGACTTGATGAGCAGTTAATTAATAGATTAATACTCTAATGTGTAATAGAATGGCAGACTGCAACAATAACCTGCCTCTGACCAGGATATACTACTCGACCATTTAATCGAATGTGAATATCGAGTATACATTATCACATAGTCCACAAAAAGGAGACTGCAACTGCATTAGCGAACTTGTTGATTATTTATTTCTGTAGCTGAACATTTAAAACAGTAGCGACCATTTTGAAAAAGAAGAGTAGATTGAAAAGTATTATAGCAATCTAGTTAAGAATTTATACAATTTAATTGTACAATAGTTAGGTACGAACTGAAATTTTCAATGTATAAGTTCATAATTCAAACAATATTTTTAAAAAAAGTTAGTCAATTCCTACTTAGGTCAACAAGGAAAATTTTTATTTTAATTGAATAAATTGAATTACTGAATTAATATTTGATAAAAACTGTATGAATAAGTGTCATCCACTGCAAGTTTAAAAAATATATTTGAAGCCAAGAAAAGATTCGTTAGAAAAACTTACTGATGCCATCTATTGCTGCTGACTCTCTCTTCGTCAGAAATAACGCAGAATTAAATTAAAATTAAAAAGTAAAATTTAATTTATGAATTAATATTTATTAAAAATTTATTAACATCAAGTTTTAAAAAAATGTCTTTGAATTTCAGTGAATGAATGAAAAGTATTTTATTAACAATTATAAATTTGAACAAGATATATATTAATTATATAAGTAGAAAGTAGCAAATAGTAGGAATTGAAAAAACCTTATTTCATATTAGTTTGCCAAATCTAACAAAGAAAGAAAAGGGGAACAAGACAGACACTTAGTGTAGAAAGATAAATATGAAAGATTTTATCCCACATCAGATATCAACATATTCATATTTACAATGAATCTATCAAACTATTATTTTTGTATTATTTTAAACCTCTCCTATAATATTTCATGAGATGTGAAAACAGATTTCAAAATATTTGATTAAAAAATGAAAGGAAAAAAGATTGAAGGGAAAAAAGATTAACAGATATATTTAATATTAAGGTAACAAATAATATAAAAAAAAATTGAGGCAATTCCTACACAGATCAACAAAAAAATTATTTTAGTTTTTTTATTAAATAGTTACAATTAATATAAATATGTATACACATATGACAGAATTACAACATTAAATGAACAATCTAATAATTGTTATATTCAATTCATTAATACTATTAAAGTTAAAAAAATATCATTAAAGTATCGTATAGTCATCCAAAACAATCGTGTATATAAAATTTCAGTTCAATTGAATGCTTTAAACGTGAGGAAAAAAATATCTTCTTAAGTTTTCACCCAAGTCGATAAAAATGAAGCCAACGTGGTTGTACATGTAACTGTTTAAATAACTAATTTCAGTCAATTAATTTTAATTAAATTATCGTATTGTTACCCAAAACAATAGTGTATAGAAAATTTCAGCTCAAATGAGAGCTTTAAAATGTGAGGGGAAAAAAACCTTTTCAAGTTTTGGCACAAATCACCAAAATGGTCGCTAAGTGGCCAAAAATGATGCCAACGTGGCTGTATTTGTAACTCTTTGAATAATTATTTTTAGTCAATAATTTTTTATTACAATTAAATTACTGTATTGTCTTTCCAAAATAATCGTGTATATAAAGTTTCAGCTCAATTGAGCGTTTTAAAATGCATTTTATTAACGATTGAAAATATAAATAAGATAAATATATATGTACATAAATAAAGAGAGAGAGTGAGCTTATATATAGTAAGAATTGAAAAATATATTTTTAAGAACTGTAATAAAAAGTATTTTGCATTTAAACAGAGAAATCTCTTTTAAAATTCAATGTGTAAATCTACGACATAAATTACATTTCTTTGAGCACACAATTTAATAGATCCTCTTTTATTTTAAGAGCACAGTGTATTACGGTATTCGAAATAATATTTCAAATCAAATATTTTTGGGAGCCGATTATTACAGTGTTTCGGTTTTTGATAATTAACTAAAAATGGTAAGCATTAAATGTTTTTAATTGGCTATTTTCTGCTTCATTAGAGGAAAGTTATCTACTTTCTATTCATCTTGCCCAATACATCTTTTTTATCTAAATTAAATTTAGTGAAGGAAGTAGACTGCCGGGAAATTGACATTTTTACTAAAGAATGTCGGTTTATTCATTAGAATAATCTATATACTTAATAACCTGATTACCCTAAATTCAAACACTCAAATATTTAAACCAGTGTTTCTCAAATTTTAAATGTTCGCGACCCAATTTTCAAGCATAATTTTCATGGGGGCTCTCCCCCTCTCCATACAATGATAATGCATTGAAGTTCAACATTACTTTGACGCTAAAGCTACCAAAGGACTTTAGTTATAAACTGTACAAATTATTAAGGTAAGTATTAGATTTTGAATATAATTTTGCATATGACAGCCCATGGGGTCACTATTAAATTTTCATTAATTCAGTATTGAATTAATGATCAAATGTATTGTGCAGTCTGATACATTTATAAGTATATTATATCATTGTAAATGTCGATTTTTTTATTATCTCATAATGTACTTTGTTTTAATTCCTTTCAGTAAATTAATAATTCTTTAAATATTTTTTATTTTGATATGCTTGTACTCGGAAATTTGAGAAATGATCTAAACCATACTATCCTACATTGCTTAACTTTTTATGCATTTTTCCATGGGCATTAATGAATTGCTAAAAAGTTTTTTTTTCAATTCCTACTATTAGCTCACTCTCTCTATATATTTATTTATATATATAAAGGAGAAAACCGACTCACTCACTCACTCACTCACTGACTAATCACGATATCTGCGGAACTATATAACCTACAGACTTGAAATTTGGTAGACATGTTTCTTTCATGGAGTAGAGATCAGCTAAGAACGGATTTTGCGAAATTTAAACAGCAAGGGGCGTTAAGAGGGGTTAAGGGGTGTTATAAATATTTTTTTTAAATTTTTAGACTACTCGACGTACAATCTTGAAATTGGGTAAGCGGATTCCTTTCATAGAGAGTAGAGATCCGCTACAAATGAGTTTGGAGAAAATCGACCCACAAGGGGCGTTGCGGGGGCGTTATAGAATTTACATTTTTAAATTATTAGACGTACAGTCTTTAAATTTGATAAATAGATTCCTTTCATAGAGTAGAGATCAGCTACAAGATGGGTTTGGGGAAAATAGCTCCCCCCCCCAAGTGGCGTTACAGGGACGTAAAAGATAAATATTTTCGTTTTTAAACTACTTGACCTACCTGCTTGAAAATTGGTAGGCATAGTTCTTTCATGGAGTTAATATCCGCTACAAAATGGGTTTTGGGAAAATTGACAACCAAGGGGTGTTGCGGGGGGTTAAGGAGAGACATAAGTAATTATTCCGATTTTTAAACTATTAGACTCACAGTCTTCAAATTTGGTAAGCAGATTCCTTTCATAGAGCAGAGATCAGCTACAAAATGGGTTTTGTGAAAACAGACCCCCAAGTGGCGTTGCGGGGCTCAAGGGGGGGTTATAGATAATTATTCCCATTTTTAAACTACTACACGTACAGTATTGAAATTTGGTAAGCAGATTCCTTTCGTTGAGTACAGAACCGCTACAAAATGGGTTTCTCAAAAATTAAACCCCAATATTTCATTCCGGGGGCTTAAGGGACGTAATGGATAAATATTTCCGTTTTTAAACTATTCGATCTACCTGCTTGAAAATTGGTAGGCATGTTCCTTTCATGGAACAGAGTTTCTCTAACAAAGAGTAAAAAAAAATCGACTCTTAGGGAGGTTTGCGAAGGGTCAAGGGGTGTTATAGGAAAAAAATCCTGTTTTAGAATTTTTAGACCTGCGTACTTGAAATTTGTCAAGCATCTTTCTTTTGTTGAATAGGGATCCACTAAGAATGCATTTGACGGGAATCAACTCCTGGGGGAGCAGGGTGTTACTGGGGCGTGTTGACAAAAAAAATTCCTTTTTTTCTAACTACAAGGACTATTACAATGGAAATTGGTTAACATTTTTCTTTTGTTGAATTGAAATCCGCTAAGGATGGTTTTAGGGAAAACGACTCTCAACGGAATTATAGGGGGGGGGGGAGGGTATTGATAGTGAATTTTTTTTTCTCTATTAGATTCAAACTTGAAATTTGGCTTCCATGTTTATTTAATGGAGAAGAGATCCACCTAAATATGGTCTTGCGGAAATCCACTTAGTTTTTGGGTTACGAAAGTACAAACATCATTCTATACTCAATTTTAGAGATTATTAGATAATACAAATTAGTAGTTCTGTTCTTTATTTTTATCAAGAGGCGAGATTTACAGGTATAAGTCTATTTTTCCATACAATCGAATTCTTAATGCTACGACTTAATCAGTAATTGATATATATAAACAGTACATATTTATAAAACATCATGAAATACCCAGCGCGCGCGAAACGGGTGGGTAACGGCTAGTTTATATATATATTAATCTTGTTCAAATTTTCAATCGCTAATAAAATATTTTCAATTCACCAATCAAGTTAAAATAATTTTTTTTAAACTTGCAGTGGATGACACTTGATATTAATACAGTTTTGCAAATATAAATTAATTAATTACTGGTTATAATTAAAAAACAAAATTAATTACAGGTTTTTGATGCCAATTTAGATTAGTCTCCATTGTGTTGTAACAATGTAACTGTTAAAACATTGACAAAAGTTGGTGTGATAAACCGGTTTTCAGCCAAACTAGCCAAACTGGGGGTGCATTTTTTCAACAATGCAGACAAATCATGCTCTTTTTTCAATTCCTTCTATAAGTTCACTCTCTCCTATATATATATATATATATACATTTATATTGTTCAAATTTTCAATCGTTAATAAAATATTTTCTATTCATCCATAAAAAGTAGGAGTTGACTTAATTTTTTTTATATTAATTGTTTTCAATTTGCTAGCATCCTGAAACCTAAATGGTATATTTTTCTAACGATAAGGACCAAATTAAATTATTGTTATGATTATTTATGTTTGAACATTTTTTTCTTTAAAAAAATCACTGTGCTTGCTTAACTCTCTGAAAGCTTCTTAAAAAAAAGATGATTAACAGCTTGATCTCTTCAACAAAATTAAGTATAACATACAAGTAATACTGGGAAAGTTCAAACTGTATAAGGCTTGATATTTATAAAATAATTTAAAATACTTAAACAATCAATTTTTTTAAAAAAAGCAGCAACTATTCAAATTGGTGAGGAATTATTTTATTTACAGATGATGTTATTTGAATTATAAATGATTAATTAAATGATTCATTATTTTTAATGTTCTGTTGTAACCAAATGTCAAAATTCAAGTTTATATAGTATTATTATGTAACGGCATTGATTATCAGCGAGGGTGGTACCACGTCCAGTCAGGGGGCGATGGAAGGAAGTTGAAAGCCGGTGAACTTGTCTTGGGTGAGTGAGTGAATATTAACATCACCCTATTCACGAGGGTGTCTACTCGAGGGCTTTTGGAGACGGAAGTCGTAAGTTTGAACAATGGTCAAGTGACTAGGACGACAATTGAGCTGGCCCCCCTGTTCTAACTTCCATACCACACCAACGGGGACACTGGAGTTTGAACAGATATAACCTGCATCCCCACCCAACACGGCTGATCTACAGCAGGGAGGGGGGGGGGTAATAATCATGTTTTCATGTTTGAATTTAATTTTAAATGTCCAAAAAAGTACGGTTAAAACTATTTGTAATAGCAATAAAATGACCACCTGCACTCAGTTCTAACACTGATGAGAGAGTAAAAGTTTCATTAACGGCGCACTATAAAACAGCACGAAGGCTATTCGCGGCAAACTTCATAATTTTGAACCTCGGTCAAGTGATGACCCGAGATGGCCTTACTCTCTCTTGACTACTGCAACTACATCAGGTGACGTATCAGTCCCATTTTCAAGGCAGTTCTTCTGATGAGAGGGCCTTAAAGAATTCGACAGCACGGTTTTTCTCTGATCCCAACCAGCGCAGTTGAATCGGATAGTCACCAATTTGGCATGTAAATCTACAGAAAAAATGTATATTTAATATGTTTGCCTTCTGTAATTCATAAATTCCCTCCTCCCCATAATTCTACATAACAAAGTTTCTACAAAATGAAAGAGGGCCTTGATAAATGTTCCATTTCTTAAGGGATCGGCAGATTTAAAAAGGTTGAAATGACTGTGTTAGAGAGTGGAATGATAAATTTGGCTTAGCTCTCTCCTAGCGTGCAACTGTAAATGAACAAATTACGAGGTGTGTTCGGAAACTAAGTACCGTTTTATTCTACTGCAACCCTAGTGGTAGTTTTGCAGTTTAACACATGCGCATACGTATATCTGGTTCATTGTCAGTACAGTGACGTCATTACAGTCGGATTGTGTTATTTTGTGTTGTTTAGCGAGCATTCAAAATGCTTAAGACGATTGCCGATCCCGCCGACTGTGAAGTGCGTTCTGTAATCCATTTTTGAACGCAAAGAGTATGAAGCCAATTGAAGTTCATCGTCAACAAGTAGTCAACTAAATGTAATGGGTGATGGAATGATGAGAAATTGTGTTCAACAATTCATTGGTGACGCTCCAATGTCCATGACAAATCACACAGCCTTCAGTTGTTAGTGATGGTTCGGTTGAAAAAGTAAATGAGAAAATTCGTAAAAATAGTCGATTCACAAAGCAATTGATCTGTGCAGAGTTTTTAAAAAAAAGCTATTCGGGAATCGTTATCTTCACTGGTGCCATCTTTCTTTAAAGAGGGTATAGACTCGTTGGTTTCCCGATATCACAAATGTATAAACAATAAGTTCTTAAAAAAAGATTTTTTATGCACGTCTTTCAAAAACGGCAGTTTTCGGACTCGTCTCGTAGTACTTCTGGTGACTAGGGAAATCTCCATTTTTACTAAATAATTAAGTAAGACCGCCCAGCCAGTATGGTAATTTTGACACTCAGCTTGTAATCGAGTGGGCTCTGGTTCGAATTCTGAATAAAGACACGAATGTATATTAGGGAAAATACGTCGGACTTTCGCATGAAATCTATTTCCATCTCGAAATGAAAGCAGCGTACCCCTTTTATTCTATGCTGGGATTGTCGTTTGAAATAAAGTCTATATTCTTTTGTGATTGTAGAGTATGTCCATCTATCTCTCGTCTTTCGTATGTATCCTAGGATGAAACACACAACAAATAAATACAAAAAATAATTTGCACCTATTTTCGTTATTTGATACTATTTCTTCAACATCAAAATAACAACTTTTTCTCTGCTGACATTTATTAATCCCCATAAAGTATAATTCACTGAATAAAAAATAGCAATTAAATGCATTTCATTACACATTTGTAATTAAATTGAGTTTTAGATTAAACACAAGTAATTTTATTGGGAAAGAAAGATCTGTTATCTGTTTCGATTATAATGAAGAAAAAAATGCTGTCAGTTGCAATACTTTTTGAAAATGCTAAAACGAACCACAGTGATGCTGTTCTTTAATTAGCAAAGTACTTAAAATAACACAAAATGAATTTAATCATTTTTTTTCAAAATATCACGAACAAATAAAAACAAAATTTAATTTTTGCAAACAAAATATTCTTTGAAAAATAAATATTTTTTGAAGAAACAAACCTTGAAAAAGTACTTTAATTAAAGTCGATTCATCTTTTCTTTTTGTAAAATGTTTAACGATTATCTATCAAAACTAATACCTATTCTAAAAACCCACTCAGGTGCGATAAATAATTAATGTCCTAAAATAATGTAACTAAACATAATCATACAATCTCTGTGTGTGATTAAATTATTTTCTTTCATTAATTCAATTAAACAAAGGGAGCTAATTATATTTTTTGACGCACCTATCTCTCTTAGTTAAATTCTGAAGTTTTTCTATGTAATATACTTTTGTGAAAAACCTTTTTCCCGTTCTTCATTCCTTTCTTTCTTTTTAACGATTCGAAATGTCATCGAAAAATTAAAAATCGTACCTTAAAAACAACTATTATCCTTCTTTTTTTCTCACTGAAGGTTCTACTGCAAAATATCATTTTAAAGAGTTTTAACGAAAGAATAAAAAGAATAGTCTGTGTTTCAGATAATATTGCAAACGCTTTGTTTTTCCCCCTTCTGAAGAAAGAAATATAAATTTTTTATTATTTCTTTTATTTTTTTTTCAATCAGACGTCTATCTTTTATTTCTTGCTGATTTAATATCAAGACTTAGAACGAAAGTACAAAGGATTGAAGATAGTAAAATGTCTGTTCTCTTTCTTTAACAGTCTGTTTTATAAAAACTGAAGTATGGCAGTCGATAAAATTTAACGTTTTGCTTTTATAAAACATTTATTGAAAAAGTCTACTCAATTAGCAATAAGTCAATGTGCATATAATCAAAGTTTCAATGAAATAAGTTTACTTAAACTATCATACACCCTCAAAAATTTCATTTCTATTATTATTAAAATATATTGTTCAAAAAAATTATAGTAGAACATTGATTTAACGAAATAATGCAAGTATCTGATCTGATAGAAAACCAATGCTCTTGGAGTGGCAAAAGATGTTATTGAAAGACTAAGGAATCGATTCGGAGAAACAGGGGGTATGTTCGATGTTGGCCAGGACATTGTTGCCCATGCGCTGCCAAAGCAAATAATGACCATTATATCCTATTAACAATTCATAGAAACAGAACAGCCAATGCGACGCAGGTTCAAAAACAGTTTCTTTTGGCAACATCCATAAATGGTCAAAGCCAAAAATTTCGAAATAAGTTTCATGAAGATGGTCTGCCCACACATAGGCCAATGGTGTATATTCCGTTGATAGCAAGACACCATGAGGCCAAAAGTAAGTGGGCTGCCGAAAATCGAGATTGAAATCAAAGATATTGGAGTCAAATTCTGCTTACAGACAGGTTCCAATTCAGTTTTAGGAGTGACCATAGACGTTCCTAGATGTTTCGGAAAGGAAGCACTCAAAATAAATCTATCATCGTTCAAGAAAGATCCCATTTCAGACGAGATAGTTTGATGGTATGAACAGGAAGCAGCATAGATAGACGTTCTGACCTGCCTATAATTCGAAATGGCAATTAGACGGCTCAAACGTATGCAAACGAGATACTGACCATCCCTTAGGCAACAGCAATTGGTGATTCCTTTCTTTTAATGCAGGATAATGCCAGACACCGTACAGCTCGTCTTGTAAAGAACTTTCTTGAAACGGAAACAATACATCGTATGGAGAGGCCAGAATGGTCTCCTAATCTTAATCTGATCAAACATGTTTAGGATACACTTGGGCATGTAACTGTCAAATACTTATATATAACTCTTTGTCAAAAGTGAAACACTATTCCCCAAAGTCTCATCGATAACCTCATTGCATCATTGCTAAACAGGTGTGGGATTGTCTTTGCTGTTCGGAGGGGATTACGCACCACATTTAACAGCCGGTAAAATTTCCAAGCAGTCAGTTTTTTTCATTTACTTAGAATGAAATTGCTGCCTTTCAAGCACCACTTCATGTTCTTTATACCTTTCCAAAAAAAATTTTGTTACCATTTCTTTTTTAACTTCTTTTTTTCCGTATTACGTTTCGTTACATCTGTATTCTCCATTTTATACACATACATGGCTATCGCGCAACGGTTTCTTCATTTTTTTGCTCGCTCCCCTAATTTTTTGAGTAGTTTAATGAGACTTTTCTAAAGTTTATGGGGTATTTTCGGCTGTTAAACTGTTATTCTTTCAAGAAGACTTTTCAACGTACGACATCCCAAAAATGCCAAATTGATGACACATGTCTTTGATTTGTGATTTATGCTGTGTAATTATTTTAAATATTGTTTATTGCTGTAAGCAATCTGAAATTTATTTAAAGAATAAATTTAACACCTTAATGGCAACACCTTATTCTATGAGTGTTCTTTCAATGAAATTCGTCTCATAATGCAAATTTTATTGAAACAATATCCTTACTAAGAACAAATGCAACTTTTTGATGAATAATCAATTTTTTTTTAAATAAGTATTCAACAGTCATCTAAATTTTAAAATTAAAAAAACATTTTCCAAATATTAAGGATTAAGATTGAAATTGTTTCAGAGAAGAACTGTACTAACGTATTTGAAATTTAATTTTGGTTGGCTAGGTAGCTGGTTCGTTGGTTGATTGTTTGGTTGATGGAAATGGAAAATTTACTTTCGTATAGGACCTTATTTCCTTCCACCGATCGAAGTCCTATATACCACGTCTGCAATGTCCAGACAGTGGTCCAAATACAGATTGTCCGGAGGACTAACACTAATTCCCGGCAAGATCCCCAGAATGACAGGAAAGGAGAACAGTTGGACTGGGGTCAGTTCGGTGCCAAGGTTGTTCCTACATTGTAGGTGCATTCTTATTGCATCTTTGTGGATTTTCGGCCCTAACAGGTGGCTTGCTCTGAGTCTGGTAGGGGTATTCGCTAAAGTCCCATTTGTAATGAATAGTTCAGAAATTTTGTATTTAAATTTTACAGTTTTGTCTTTGAACCTAGACCTTGTCACTAAATTTATATCTTTCAGTAGGACTACAAAAGGTACTTTTATCTTTGTTTAATTTTTTGTTTCTTTAGTTAAGGCATAAGCGTTCTCGTTTTCATCAGTTCCAGCATGGGCTGGTACCCTGTGCATGATGCACTTTTAACTTAATGTGAGAACTTTTTACAGAACATTGTGTATATTCAGGACAAACATTGAATCTCCTTTCTGAATCACTTGAATGACAGCTGTAGAATCGCTAAATATATTATTATTTCTTCAGCTTTCTCTGCAACTTGGAGATTTAAATATTCGTTCAATACTATATGAATGGCTTGGGGCCTACAGGTGTAGATAGATGGGATTTTTCCTGCACCGATTTTGAATTGTTTTGTTCTGCTACCCAGTGGAAAGGTGAAATTGATACCAACTCCTCCATTTTCTTAAGTCTTATCTGATGAACCATCAGTGAAAGCAAAAATTTATTCTTCTTTTAAAAATGAATCTATGATCGATTAATCTTTCTTATCTGAGAAATAAATAAAATTTTAAAAGAACTGTAAAATCTTTGCAAGAAATTAAAACAAATAATAAAATAAGCAAATCAAATTTTCTAATCACATGAACTGATAAAAAGCACATACATTATTAATCTTTATGAGGATAAAAAATTGATTTTTATGTGGAATTAAGATACATTAGAAGAAAATATATAATTAAAATTTTAATACGTATAAGAAAAGCTTTATGTTGTTTTAAAAAAAATGTATTGCTTCGTGTGGAAAACTTCATCACAATATAATGAGCTCCATTTCCAAGGAAAAAATAATTCAGTTTAATACTCAGATATACTTTTTCTGTGCTCCATAAGTAAAATGTGTAAATATTTAAATATTTTGTACCTTATTCAAGAATTTATATTTGCTTTTAAAAAAAAAAAGAGAGAGATTTTTTTCTTTTTTTGCTTTTTCTTATACATTGCAAAACAAAAAAAGGTGATTAAAAAAATTGGTAATTAAAAAAATCAAAATAAAATAAAAACAAAATTTTTTGTCTAATGAAAAATTTAACATGTTTATTTTATTTTCTACAATCACTTATCTTTTCATAGAAAACAAGTTAGATAAATTTACTTTTTAAAGGTCAATTCCTACTTAGGTCAACAAAGAAAAAATTTTATTTCAGTTAATTTTTATTAAATAAATCACAATTATTATATAAATATGTAAATACATATGACAAAATCATGATATTAACTGGCAAAATAGAAAGAGATTTCCTTTCTATATACGGTGTTGGACTATTATTTTTATTTTTTAAAAAATATTCATTCACAAAACACATTCTTAGGAATTAGGCCATCACAGGTAAAATTCAAACCTCGACTTTTAGATGAGAAATCTAACACTCTATCCATTGCACTACAGGCACAAAACAAGCGATTTTCCTTTTTATATACGGTGTTGGATTACTACGTTTTTTTGTTAATATTTATTCATTAGTTAAGTTTAACTAATGAATTAATATTTGAAAAAAGTGTATTAACATCTAGTGTCATCCACTACAAGTTTAAAAATTTGTATTTGAATTTGAATGGATGAATTGAAAAGTATTTTATTAACGATTGAAAAATTGAAGAATATTTACATTGGGTGATTGTGTGTGTGTGTGTGTGTGGTGTGTGTGGTGTGTGTGTGTGTGTGTGTGTGTGTGTGTGTGTGTGTGTGTGTGTGTGTGTGTGTGTGTGTGTGTGTGTGTGTGTGTGTGTGTGTGTGTGTGTGTGTGTGTGAACTTACAGTAGGAATTGATAAATTCAGGAGTTTATCGAAAGAAATTTTATAACTTTCAATGTTTAGCGTTTTGTGAAATTCCTGATCATTTTAAAGATTTTTGGAAAAATTAAATGTGGTTTGATAGTGGCTAATATTCTGTGACGGATCTATACGCGACCTTAAACACTAATCCTCTTGGGGAAATTTTGGGGTCAGCATTCACGTTAACTCACAGCCTCTCAAGAAGAAACCCTGATATTTAAATAAGTTTGCCTATATAAAGTCAAGGTTTTGTAGATGTAAGATAGAAGGAGCAGGAGAGCTGTTGCGGTGATACGTAGGTGAGAATATTAGAATATTTCATTGAGTATTTCACAAACATAGCGCGAGTTAAGGAAGGAGTTGCTAAGATAATAAACTATTGGATTAAGGATCTAAGATAGATTGAATCAGATTTAGTTACATAGATCACTTACGCTTGTTCACTTAGTCTTGCTCACTTAGACGTGATTACTTAAAGTTGTTCACTCAGGCTTGTTTACTTAGAGTTGTTCACGTAGAATAGAGATTGCTTTCTTTATATATCACTCCTAGGGTCTCCTTTTGTAGTTTCACTTGTGATTGATTAAGTGTGTGTGAATAGTAATAACATAAGTGTTATTATGGAAGTTTCGAGTGATGCTTTATTTCCCCCCACACCCTTAGGTAGGCAAGATGGTGAAGGAGCGGTGCCAAATAGGCCGCGCTCACAATTCTTTCGAAAATTAAAATGTCAAACGTAAGAATTTTTTAAACCACCGAAATAACTTATCTGTTAAAAGTTTATATAATCTCCAAGAAAACATGTGTGCAAATGAATAGTTTTGCAAATTGTTTTCAATTATATTACTCTATCGAGGACTATCGAAGTAGGAACAATGTATTCAATAAAATTCACTCTACCTGATGTGTTTCACAAATATGTTTGTTCAAAAAATGAATGGGCAGTTTTCAAATTGTTTTATTCAGTTTAGCGTTGAAAAAAATTGTTGCATTTTTAATTGATATTTTTTTGAAAGAATTGATATTAAATTAGTTCTCAAATTAAATGGAAATATTTTATAGGAAAATTGAGATTTATAATGTTTCTTATCGTGTATCTTTTAAAAGCTTTCGAAATATTCCCCAATTGCGGCTGTAAGTGTTGTCCAATTTCTTCAAAAAATGTGTTACATCAGTGCTTCTCAAACTTTCAATATTTGCGACCAATTACTAAATCATAATTTTAATCGCACCCCCCTTCGTACAATAAAAATGTATTGAATTCAAAAATACTACTTTAACTCTAAAGCTGTGACGGATCTTTACGCGGTTCCACTAATCCCTTCTTATCTCTTTAAGAAAAATATTTAATTCAACAAACCTTCATCGAGTAAGGAAACGTGATTATGTAAATGAAGTATATTATATAAATTCTGTTTTCGCGAGTTGGCGGTTCGTTGTTGACACATGGGAGTTGATACGTTGGAGTGTGCAAGTAGGAGTTAACATAAATTTTGAGAATTAGTTGTTAGTTGAAGATTGAAAAGGAGTGGAATTAGTTACAGATTACAGAGCGTGGAGCCTACGACATTTGATCAAGCCGAAGAGAGCACCTGCAAGTTTCCAGTGTAGGATCCGATGCATAAAAGGTTCAGGTACTGTGCGTTTGATTAAGTAGAAGCTAGTTTATTAGTGTGCGACGTACTTATATTTAAGCGTATTTAAGCTGTCTTAGATTCAGTTGAGGGCCTGTAGTGTTATATAGAATCTCGCCTCCGCGCTCTACTATATATCAGTTACCTTAATTAGAATTGTATTGTATCTGATTGATCATAAGAATTAATAAATTAATTACATTGAAAACATGTCTGTGGATTATTCTGTTTCTCCCACACATCTAATGAGGTTTACAGGTAGACAGAGGGTTCCGAGGTAAGAGAGAACCAACCGTTATCACAAAGCTACAATGCGATTTTAATCTCTTAAGCGCCACCGACGTATATACATCTAGTTCTTAACTCATCAAAAGCGTTAATTGCCCCGAACGTATATATACGTCTTTCCGAAGAACGAACTTTCCTGTGCACAGCAATCTATAAAATTATTCCAAAGGCTCTGGGATACAATAAAAGGACATAACATTGCTTTCAAAGTATTCACTTATTACAGATATGGCTTAGTATTCCCTCTCCCCCCAGAACACATTACATACACAAACCTATGTAGAAAAAGATGGCTTTGGAGAGTGAATTGTGGTTAATCGGCAGTTAAGGGATTTATTATAAGCCGTTCAAATTATCAAGTAAGTTTTAATTTTTGCATATAATTTTATATATGACAAGCTCATGAGGTCAGTGTTAATTAGTAAACATGCTTTTTAATATCGTATTGTTAAATTAATTATAAAATACCTTGCAGTACATTTATAAGTGTATTATATCAGTACAATTCTTCATTCTATTTTTTATTATTGTCAGAATATATTTTGTTTACTTACTTTCAGTAAATTAATTTTCTAAAATATTCTATTGTTTTCGATTTTTCAATTTTTGCTCGCGGCCCCCTTGTAGAATTTTTTCGCCTCCCCCCCCCTCCCAAAGGGGTGTGCCCCATAGTTAGAGAAACACTGTGTTATATTCATAAATCGATTTTTACATAACATTGATGAAAATAAACTGTAAAAGTGATTTTTATAAATATTTAGTGCATTCAACGCACCTTGTTTTTAAATGTTAATTAATATAAAATGAGACACCTTGGGATTTGTATTCAGATTACGGTGCTTTTGCTAAATGGAAAATTTATTTTAAATTTTGTTTTCTGATTTACATAAAGGGAAAAATCTGACAGTATATTTATGTCCAGTTTTCATTAATATATATGAATAAAATAATATGTATGAATGCTTTGAGAAAATACTGCACATCCTTAATTATGCATAAGTATAATAATATCCTAAAATTACATAATAGGTATGAACCAAGAAACATACATATGTCTAAAATAATGTACGCCAAGTTATTACATATTTGAAGATTTTTTTTTTTTTTTTGGATTCTATGTCAGCGTATTTGTTGGAAATTTATTATTTTTTTACAAAAAGTAATTAAATAGACTCATAACTTTAAAGATTTAAATAAAAAAAAAAGAAATATTTACATACGAATGTACTTTGAAATTTCAAAATAGACGATAGACGTATGTATAAAAATATGTTAATTTTTGTATATGTATGCATGTCTGAAGTATAGCTGGCCTTAAGAAATTATAGATATTGATTTGACGATTCATGGTTTTTCTTTCACCTCTGTAGCATGCGATCAATCCCTTTATTTTTTGTTTCATTGCCATTACGCATTCTTCATTACAGTCTATTTAGCTTAAAATCCGCCTTCCATTTTCTATAGAATTAAGAGCCTCAGCTTCAACTTCGAAGTCATCTTAAGATTTCCCCGTGGTACCATTTAAGAACCTTTTCATCAACTTTATTATGTTGCTGCATTTCAATTAGGTCATCAAGTGTAAGCCAATTGATAGAAAGTATCTCATCAAGAAGTGAATTTCAACCCAACACACATTCCATAATATGGTAGGACATAGCGTAAAATTACGTATTTGCAAATTAATGACGGACTATTACTGTAAAAGCAAACAGAATCCCTTTTGTCGATACATAATGTTCCGTAGCCTGGTTTTCAGCAGAAACCTTGGGAGCAAGGGAGGAATAAAAAGAAGTGTTGAAATGCATTAATATTGAACATAAATGGTAAAAAGTTTCATTTCTACTAATCAGATTAACCTTTTCAAGATAATAGCTAAATTTATTTTTGAAAAAGGTTAAGGACCAATTTACATTTATTTCCTAAAATATTTGTGTGTAAGGAAATGTATCCTATTTATTTTTAATTTTTATCAGGACTCAAGGTTTTAAATTTGTGCACACAAGATTTATTATATTTTGGGATCAATTTTACCTTTGAAAAATGGTTTTTGAAAAGTGTTCATATAAAAGGGAATGACTGAATGGACATAAAAAGCTACTACGTTCTCATAAACTGTAATCATTTGTTCTTTAGATGCTAATTTTACATGTAAACTATTCGTTTCAAAACCAAAATCACAGTACTAACATTTTAAATGCAAATTATAATATTTCCTTTTAAGCTAAAACTCTATCTTATGGAAGCTTATTTTAAAACTATTCATTTATATTCTAATAATATTCTCATAATTGTCACAATATTTTTTACTTGAATATAAAACTTTATTATCTTATTTTTTTTAAAAATTTTTTTTCCCAAAAGAGAGTTGTTTTCACATTTAAAAATTTGGATTGTAAATTTAGCTCATTGTAGTTAAGCAATTTTACTATAATATTTCAGAAAAATTTAAAAATTTTAAACATCAATCCGTTTCTAATTCATTTTTTTTATAATCATCAGGATATAGGGTGTGGTCCCAAATTCATCATACAGACTTTAAGGGTAGGTACAGGACATTGTAACAATCATTTATTGTAAAGGAATGTATGGGCACGCAAGTAACATCCATAAGTGTAAGTGTTTATTGAAAGCATCGTTTATATATATATATATATATATATATGTATATCAGCGTAATGTTTACAATAACTATTCATAACTGTTCAGCACAAAAACTATAAAGTCCAGCTGCAGCTAACATTTCTGTACCACCCACTATATAGTAGTCGGATAAAACAGCCTGCCAAATTAAAAGCTTATACTCGCTGAAAATGGAAGAGGTGTAGGCGATTTTCATTTACCACTCTACGAACAGTCTGATTACTCATACTTACCGGATGAGCAACAGTTCTTATACTTGACTCTGTTCAAACAGCCACAACGTTTAAGATGATTTCTTCAACGTTTGGACTAAGAGTACAGATCTTTGTCGACCAACATCACGTCTGGTGACGTGGAACTAATGTGTGTTTCACGAAGTTGACGATGTAACCACTGAAATATTCTGTGATCCGGCATTCATCAATCAGGAAACGCGCGTGCTACGTTCGTAGCGCAGTTCTGACGTTACCATTTACACGGACGTACATGTAATGCACGTCTGCATTTTCGCCATACATAAGGTTGTGACGGATCTATACGCGTCTATGACTAATCCCTTGGGGACTTTTCTGGGGCAATAATTTTACCAACCAACTTTCACCGAAGAAAGGAAACGTGATTATGCAAATTAAGTGTATTATATAAATTCTGTATTCACGAGTTTCAGGAGTTAGTTGGTGAGTGGCGGATCGTAAAATTATTAAGTGCAAATCGGAGTTTATCAATTGAAGAAGTCTAAGAGAGGATCACTCGACGGTGATTAAATCCGGATAAGGATCGCATTCAAGGCCTCATCTGGAGGACTCACCTTCATAGAAGGACAGGTATCGTAATCCTTGTTTAAATAGAAGTTTAGCTTATTAGTGCGCGACGTAGTTTATATTGAGCTTGTATAAGTTATAGTGGAATCAATTGAGGGTCCGTTTTATTATCCCCAGGCTAACGAGTCTCACCTTCGCGCTCTGCTATCTGATCATTTATCTTAATTACATTATTATTGTGCTTGATTGATATTTTGTGTCAATACACTAATTAGAATGAATCATGTCGACTGATTATTTAGTTCCTCCCACACATCTAGCCGGGTCCGAGAGTAGAAAAGAGGGATTAGAGGGTAGCAGAAACCGACAATCATTACAAAGTTTCCCATAGCAAACTACAGAGCAATTGTGAATGGCGCTATCCCCACTGAAATGCATCATGTTGAACGGCGGGTAGACATCTACTGCTCCCATCTGGCAACGGAACCAAACGATAATTGTATTTATCTTTTCTTTTCCTTGTTTGCGCCTCGCCACGTCCCTTGCGCCCCTACATTCTCAAACAAAAAATAACTGCTACATTGTCCTGTATGCCCTTAAAGTTTGTACTGTGAATTTTGGACCACCCTGAATATCTATAATTTTTCTCATTAAAATACTTATTCGATAAAGAAAAATTTAAGTATCTCGATAATTATGAATCCTCTTTTAACTGTTGCAATACCTGATCCTTCAAATGCTTTCTTTTATATTTTCTCACGTAATATTTTTCTACGAATTTCTAGGAAATAATTACATCTAATATATTTTACTAATTTTCACCATTAAATAAGAGCATCATCTAATTCAGTTTAAAATGTATTAAATATGTAATACTTGCCTCCGGATATATAGCTACGGATTGGGAAGGCGAAGTAGCCATCACGTGGGTATTGAAAGCTGAACAGTAGCAATGCATGATTAATCTTTATATTCCATTAACTCATTACAGAGCGTAAATCATTGAATCATTTGGTTGAAGAGGCATGCGGGCGAAGGCTGAAGAGGAATTAAAGTGCAATTAATTCTTATTGATATAATGCAAAAAAACTTCTATTTGTCATGAAAATGTAAGAGAGGGCTAATTCTAATTAAATTATTTAATCTTTAAATAAATGCTTGAAATATTTCTCAGGAGGTACAAATACATATTTCATCCTACATGTTATTTCGAGCTTTAACACTAAAAATTATATTATTTATATTAACAGAATTTAGATAATGTAGCTAAAGAATTGGCTGAATACGATTTTAGGGATGTGGTATTTGTTTTCTTTTTCAATTCCACTATTAGTTCACTCTTTCCCTATATATAATCTTGTTCAAATATTCAATCGCGAAGAAAATAATTTCTATTCATCCCTCAAGTTCAAATACATTTTTTAAAACTTTTACTGTATGACACTTGATGTTAATACAGTTTTTTTTCAAATAATAATTCATTAAGTTAATTAAAAAATGTACAAATAGTAACAAACAAAAATATTAGTCCAACAGTATCTATAGAAAGTAAAATCGATCGTTGTGTCCCTGTAGCGTAATGGATAGCGCGTTGGACTTCTAATCCAAAGGTCATGGGTTTGAATCCCACGAAGGAAGGCCTAATTTCTGAGAATGTGTTTTATTTTTTACTATAGTATTTTATTAGTATAATTAAATTTAATGAATGAATAAATGGTAACAAACACAAACAAAATAGTATAATATCATATATAGAAAGGAAATTGAAAATTGCATGGAAAGTCGTTTTCTATTCTGTCACTTAATATTTTGATTCTGTCTTATGTATATACATATTTATATTAATTGTTATTACTTAACCTTTTATCTACCGCATTATATAATTTATTGCAAATTTTTCATGCAATATTTTTTTGAATCACTACATTAAACATTAATTGATATAAAGGTAGGATATCCCATAGAACTCTTTTTGTAAAAGGTTAGATCATATCCCTTTGCAAAGTACGGCAATGTTAGTCAAAACAGCATTCCACAGCAACGCCATCTAGCGTGCTTATTAAAACGGTAACGCGATTTATTTTTGGCAGAGGCCCCCTAACACTCGGCAACGAAGCATCGTCTTCGCGCGTCTGTGCTTGGTTCGCCGACCTTAGGCGATAAGTCACCAGCGCATCCCATAATGAGTTTTATTTAATCTCTAACGTCCTCCTAAAAGGAATTTTCTAACTTTCCTATACTTTTAAATGTCTGCATGTGTGTTCTAATTTCTATTTTGTAAATATTATCTCTATAATACATTATTTAGTTTCGTTAAATTATGTTGTCTATTTTTTTTCAACGTTTACCCGTACATCGTAAAAACCCCTAGACACCCTGCCAAAAAAAACCCAGCTATCTGAAGAATCTAACCTTTTGGAAGATTTTGGTTAGATTCCCACATAAATAAATAAAATACTAAACTTTGGGAAATTTAATTCGTTAGAACTAATTAATTAAATTGGTACTTTAGAATACCGTCTGTCCACAAAGGTCTAAAATATTCCCATAATGCGAAAAGGCCAAATGATTTTTTTAACTCTTAGAAATGCTGAATAACCAGAGAACACTAATATTTTACAACACAAAATACTTATTTTAAAAAATTTCTGAATTTTTTTTTTAATTTATTTACTTTTTTTTACACATAAACTTAATTTAATGATATTCCTAGAAACAGTTTTTCTTTTCATTAATACACAAAAATTCATTACACTTTATGCATTTTGAGTGAGGTTTCGATTGAATGTTTTTTTAAAGTGCTGCATCCTGCGGTAGGAAATGCTGTATTTTCTTAACATAAACCAATGCACCTTGAGTCTTGATCAGTCTCTTGGTCGTCTCATCTTACGAATCTAACGAAAATTCCAACAGATTATTTGCTGGGACTTCTTCATCTGAAAAATCATCTGTTAGTACATCACTGATTTCAGATGTTAGGTTCTGTAATAAATCTAAAGCCTCTAGAAGACTGAGCTTCTGTTTTCCATACATTCTAAGAAAAGAAATTAATAATAATAGTAATACTAGCACCTTGAAAATCTCCACACAATTATTGTTAAATCTCAGTTACACATAAAGAAATTAAAATATTGTTAATTTTTTAAATGAGAATAGATATTTCATTTAATTGTGTCGCAAAAAAAGGAGCTCAAACTTAAAATTTAAAAAATTTTTAAACGTTAAAATAAAACAAAAAAAAGCAAAAAAAATTTAGCTAAGCAAAAAGAAATGCTAAAAAAGGTACAACTCTATTGCACTATAGTGATGACCCTACAACACAACAAAAAGCAACAATAAGCTACACGGACGGGAAAAAAACTATGCTCTTGCTGCCGGTACTTATAAGTACCACAAAGTTATTCAACTGTAAAATTAATTATATGCACTGTTCACTTAAAATAAATAATATAAAATCATTTTCTAAGTTTTTATTAGCATATAAAAAAGTAAGACATTTACCTTTTGACATTAACTACTTTTTCGGAATAAAAATGACAATCTTCAGAATCCGATCAAAATGTCAACTGAAAACGCGCCGTAACTTCTTCTATAAAACTATATTCGCCTTCCCGGTTAAAATACTCATCATAGAACCTGTGCTTCCATACATCTTGAAAGAGTGGATTTCCAAAAATATTCCTGCTAATTATTGTCAGAGTATTCTTAAAGATGGTTATTCTATGTAACTTTAAAGTGAGTGGTACATATAACTACCGTTGATAGATAAAGGGTTAATTTTAAACTAAAATAAAAATTTCTTTGTTTACCTAAGTAGGAATTGACTTAAATTTGTTTATGTTACTTGTTAGTGATGATCAAATTGTTTCGTCATATAGGGATAAAGACACTTCTAAATTAAGCATGTGAAAAGAAAACTTACCCAAAGTTTCCAAGAAATAAAATCAGACACTAAAGAAAATATATTTTATTTTGGATACTGTACTAGATTTTTTAAGGATTAAATTATTTCACCCATATGAAGATAATATATAAACACACTTATTTAAATATGTCGGGAGGAAATTTTCTCAAAGCTACTAATAGTTAAAAACAGGTGGTAAAAAAAAAATTTCTGGATGCGACGCAAGTTTTTATTGTACATTTATATTTATAATTCAGAAGTTTAAAACCTCTAAATCTATTTTAATTACTAACAAAATGTGTACACAACTGTTAAATCTAAGCCTTAACTTATTTATAAAAACAATTAGATAAACTGTGTTCTAACATTTATTCATCATATAAGATTAATTATCCATTTAATGAAGTTTTTTCCCTTTAAGTGACGCTATAAATTTTTAACTGAATCATTTGATCCTCAATTCCCTTCTTTAGTCAACTACTTTAAAGGATTGAACACCTGGGAATACGTAGTGAAGACAGGTGGCCAGAAAATAAAGCACCGACTCCGAGATGTATTGCGTCTACTAGCAAGTTTCATTCACAATATTAAACTAAATTTATCCCTCCATTTATATCTTTCCTTCATAATATAATATATCTACTCGTATATTATTACCGATGTCCATTACTTTAATAAATTGCAGTCAGTATATTTCAGACTTTCTCATTTTAATATACATCTTTTTTATTCACCGTTAACATTTTATAGAATTCCCTAGGTTTTTTTTTTAATTAATGGTCTCTATGAGTTATTCAATCATTCTTTTCTATATGTATTTCATTAATAATAATTCGTTTCTCAACTTAAGTAAATATTAAACTTTGGAATTGTGTCGTTATCTAAATATTTTTAATGGTTGCTGTGGAACAAGGGTGCCACACTCGACGCCGTCGGGCCACATTCACAACGAACATTTTGAGGTTCGGCCAGTATATCAGAACACAATAATATGCAATAAAATATCAAAAATTCTTCCGAAATAGGAAAGATAGTTGCAGAGAAAAGAATGTCAAATGTCAGGACGAAAACATTAAATTTTTCTTGTTCCTTTATTTATGTTTATTATAATCTATTATTCGAACCAAACATATAGGTTTGTATGAATATTGATTTCTTTTTCGACACACCTAAAGTTATACCTTGTTTGTTTGGACCAAGTTAGCCTTTGAGTTTGACACCCTTGCTGTAGAATCTTAATTGCGGCTGTTTTTGTTCTTCTGATAAACATAAATGACAGCCTATTCCGAAGACTTCGAATGCTTTATTTATAAAAGTAACGCGTTGGACTTTAGACTTGGGAATATTTACCTATGTTCTATTCATGTGTTCAGTTCCTTGTCAAATTCTTAGGACAATAAGTCACAGAATTTATGCTTCATTGCTTCAATGTAAGCAAACATGGCGCCAAAATTCGACTGCTAGGTCTCCAATTGGTGGGAGACAATTAAAGCACTGTACAAAACATTTTCATTGAGGAATAAAATTAAAACAAATAATCTAAGAAAAAAATTTAAAAAGAAATTTCGGATTTAGAACCGCATAAGTAAGAATAAACTAGTTAACTGGTATTAACCACTTTGCGACTTGATAGGCTGAAAAAAATCAAACTGAAAAGCACGAGCAAATCCTTCTAAATATATTAATGAGAAGTTCAACATACACACACAATTTAAGATTTACAAAATATCATAAATTCAAAAAAATAGTATATATATTTTTTAAATATATATAATTCTTCACCTGTCCCTGCTCTCTCCCTGCTTCTCTTTTTCATCTTTTGGACTGTTGGCACATTTCCCTGGGACAGCTGTTTGGAGATCAAGACCTGTTTGGTGGCATTCTTATGCGGAAAGATCAAATGGACTTGGTGTAGGCTTTCCTGCTCCAAGGGGATTTGAAACAACAATTCATTTTTGTTTTTAAAAAATTTGAAAAACTAGTGTACAGTGAAAATTTAGTCTGTAAGTACATACAGCATGTAAAAATTCAAAATGAATTTAGGAATTAAATAATTAACTAATTAACAACTTTTCATCGTTACTTCATAACAAGCATGCACGTTTATTACGAACTGGATCAAAAATGCTAGCATCAGTAGATGTATCAAATATGTCAAGCACAGTTGTCGGTTTTGATTCGAATGAAGAATTATGTTCGTTATTAGCAATCTCGGTTGGTTTTCGGTTGTTACACAGTCTTATGAGAGGCTGCCTTCTTGGTCCCTCCAGTTGATTATATAATTTTTGATATCCTGCTTCACAAGATTACGAAGAAATTTTAATACACGCTCTATTTCAGGATCATAAGTAATAAAATGTTGTTCCATACTAGTAGCAAATTTCAAACACTCGCGAATTTAATCAGCTGTTAATAGCGGAACTTCGCCAGTTTCGACTTCTTTATTACCATACACTACAATATAAACTCTTTCAAATCAACCTCATCTAAAAGACACAAGTCCCCAATTTTTTGGGAATTCCTGCTAGAACAAAAAATGGTGAGTAAAAAAATTCGTTGAATTGGTGTGCCATGTTATTTCAAAATCGTTTAGTAAAAGATCTCTTAAAAATAAGTTGTTTATGTATTTGTATCACACTTACATATCAGCATAAGATCTCTAACCATATTATCAGCAGTATATAAGTATAATTTAGGAGGCATTGCCTCAACAAGTTGCCAGAATTCTCATGAAAAATTCCGCTGTGCTTCCTGATTGCCTTAAAGCTATACGTGTTACCGAAAGCTTTCATTTTTTCGTTTTTGTCCATAACTCAATAAAAGTCGATGTGAAAAGAACAATATCTTTAAAAAAAATCTCATTTTATTCTGAAACCGTCTAATAATTGCAGTACACTTCTTCTGTTGTTGTTGTTACTTATGCCACCTGTCTGACGTAGTCAGATTGAAGCCCACGAAATTCATCATGGCAACGGGCTAGAGATACGCTTGTCGTTAGCAGAAGCTTTGAGCCCATGAAGGTGACAGTACGATTTTGCTCACTATAGATGGCGACACCATTCAGACTCACTGATTTAACGAGCGCGTACTCCGTGTGCACTCGGAGAATATTTGGTGGCATCGGGCATCGAACCCAGGCCTTCCGGTCTGGCTTCCGACGCTCTAACCACTAGGCTACCCACGGCCGACACTTCTTCTAGTAACTTATAGTGTTTTTCATCAAATAATCATCTTAGAATCTTGTAGATTTTTCTAGGGGTATCAATTTTTCCAGAGAAATTCTTGGCGACATTTGACGACCACATCTGACAGCTGAAACCATATTTTATTCCCAGAAAAAAGAACTCTAATTTATCAACAAACAACGTTATTTTTTACGGAATTTTGTGTTTTATATGGTATTAACGTGCAGGTCCGGGATTCTATTCTCGGGTTGAGCAAGATCGACACAGCCTTTCATCTCTCCAGTGGATCAATAAACGATTACCAAGCTTGCTTGGGAACTAAGCACTCGGGGTTTCACCTCAGACTGACTTTATCGGGACATCTGCTTATGCACATCAGCGCCAATTGGCCACTTAACCGAGGCTCAAAATTTTGAGATCCGTTGCCAATAGCCATCGTGTTGCTTTATAGGGCGATGTTAATATAACTCTTACTCACTCCCCCTAAAAGCTCTATTTATAGTAATCATTAAGATATTCCTAAAATATGTTTGTTTTTAATAACACATTGTTAATCATTTTAATTAGTACATTATCCTGCATCAATGTTAAGAACATGTGAATTAACTTCCAAATCAAATCGCACTAACACTTCAAATTGTCTCTTAAATGGTTAAATATTTAAAAAAAAATGCGAAAAGAATGTCACTTAAAAATATATCCACAATTTTCATATCACAACTTTATATCCAAACGTAAAGTGGTACGAAACAAATAAATTCATTTTCTGAAAATACTACATTTTTCTCAACGAATAATAAACAGATAAAAACAACTAAAAACCCATTTTTTTAAAAAAAAAATTGCTTTTTTTTTATAAGGTTTTCAAGAATTTAATGAAACAATTCTTCGTCCAGTTTTTCCACCCTATGTGTTTTGCTTTAGTTCTTTTGACTACTCGAGATAAAATTTTTCTTTCCATATTTTTACAAAAGATTAAAATCATGGTACAAAGCAAAACAATGAGTATCTCTCCAGTAATATTTAATGCCATGAGCCTATTTCTCTTTGGTAGTTTTTTTGTCTGCTAGACAAAGCAGGTAAATATCCTGTTCTTTAAATTACGTTTAAAAGCACAATTTTTTTTTTTTTTTTTTTTTTTTTTTGTGGAAAAAGGAAATCTTAACTCAGATTTAAAGAAATTTTATTACTCAATTTTAAGCTTATAACAGGAAGAAAATGGTGTAATGAGGTTTTGGGATAAACTTGTTGGGTAATAAATCTATTTCTTCCATTTTCTCAAAAATTTTACTCAACGTTTTTGTTTTCGTTTTATTCTCATAAATTAATGTAGAATACAAGCAGGAACTTTTCCCGTTGTTTTTTCTTTCGATTCAACTTCATTTATTTATTCCTTTTATATTATTTATTTATTATTTTTTTTTGAACAAAACATATTTGAATTATGTGTTTTGGTGAGTTTGGAAAAAACTATATAAGAATTGAATACGGTTTCGCTCTTTTCTGGAAAATGATTTCTTATATCAAATTCAATCAGTTTAGAGTGAAAATAAGTATTTGTACACAACATTTATATAAAATTGATGTGTTTCTTAATATATTACATATAGTTGTGACGGATTTATACGTGATCTTCAACTAACTTCTTTTGGGTATTCTTTTGAGCCAGCAATTTTAACATATGCAAATTATGTTTAATATATATATTCCTTCTTAGCAAGTTTGAGAGGGACTTGTGAGTAGATTAGAAGTAAATTGAATTGGTAGTGAAGTGTATACGTAAACAAAAAGAAAGAAAGCCAGAAGTTTAGATAACAAGTAAGTGATAAGATTAGCTAACCAGAAGTGTTGAAGTTAACTTGAATTAATTAGAATACTGCATGAGCTCCGGCACTGTGACTTTAAATTAAGTTGATGTTTAGAGTGTTAAACTAATAGTGCGGTCATTAAATACGTAAGCTCTGTGTAAAGTAATATTAAAGGAAGAGCCACACGGTATTGAACATATTCTCCCCAAACGCGAATCTCGTCTCTCTCGCTCTCTATTAATGTATTGAATTATCTTATTTATAGTGTTATTTGTGTTTGAGTTGTTTATAGTGAAAAATAAAGTAATTGGAATTCATCATGTCGTTTGATCCTTTAGCTCCTTCCACACCTTTAGCTGGGTCACAGGATAGAAGGGATGTAAATGCGTTTCATAGTGTCCATTTTCTGTGTGTGTGTATCTTATGCATTTGTTTACAAGATAGATTTTCTATTAATTTTGCACTCAGGAGCAATATGAGGGCTACTGATAACTCACCTCTAAATTTGAACCATGGTCAAATATCGAGAGCGTTTCCTTAGCTATCACTTCACTCTTTTAACTTCCTCTATACGCCAGCGTGAAGATTTTAGGAATTTGGCATATTTTATGCAAACCTGCTCCTTTATATTGCAGGATTTAAAACGTTTGTGAAAATCAATCAATCTCGCTTCAAAAGAATACTTCTTGTATAACTTCGTAACAGGCTATCTCGCGAGATTTCTCTGTTAGCACTAACTTTTTCCTTTATGTTTACGGAAAGAGTTAATCGCTATCTTCTTACAGAGGAAACTTGAAATGCAAATGTGTAGCACTATATAAAGCAATTTGCAGGGGAACGAAAGCAATTAAAGGTTATTACTGGGACATATATCTCAGTGCGTTATTCCTTTAGTGAGTTATTGTCAGAAGAAAATATTTAAGCATTGCTCTAAAATTGGATTAACAGATATGTATTGCTGCAAGATTACAGTTGAATGAGATTGCTCGTATTGCTCTGAGATTAGATTGGCTGAAATGTATTGATAAGAAATAGGATTGACTGAATTGTATGGATCAGAAATTGGATTGACTGAAACGTATTAATCGGAGATTGTATTGACTGAAATTTATTGATAAGAGATTGGATTGATTTCAGACGTATTGTTCTGAGTCTTTGTATCAAGTCAGTGCTTCTCAAGCTTTCACTATTTGCGACCCAATAATTCATCATAGTTTTCTCGCGCCCCCTCCATACAACAACTTTGCATTGAATTCAAAAATACTACACTTTGACACAAAAGCTACAACACGACTTTAACCTCTTACGACGTATATAAACGTCATGCTCAATCAAAGCGATAATTGCCACGGATGTATATATACGCCTCTCCAAAGTGCAATCTTTTCTGTGCTCCACTATCCATAAAATTATTCTGAAGGCTTTGTGTCAAGGTCCTTTTATTGCATTTCAGTGTTTGTGAAATATTTAATTATTTCAGATGATTCGCTTATTTATTCCTTTTCTTCCCCTTCCCCAATACATCACATACCCGCCCCTTCGTAGAAAGCGGCGGTAGTGGGGAGCGAATCTCGTAACTTTTAATTGGCAGTTAAGGAATTAAATATAAACCGTACAAATTATCAAGATAAATATTAATTTTTGTATATAATTTTATGTCACAAGTCCACACATGAGGTCACTGGTAATTATTAAACTTGTTCTTAACTTTGTATTTTATAATTAACTTAACAATACCTTTATATAGTGCAGAACTAATACATTTATATAAGTGTATTGTATCAGTGTAAAAGTGTATTTTATTTTTTATTATGTCACAATGTATTTTATTTGTTTACTTTCCATAAATTAAAAATTTCTTAAATAAACTTTTGTTTTCGACTTTTCAATATGCTCGCCCCCCCCCTCGTAGAGTTATCACGCATTCCTGAGTGGGCGCGTTCCGCAGTTTGAGAAACTCTGGTATAAGTACAGATGAGTCCAACTGAGCTATGGTACGTTCTAAAAGAGCTGACTACATGAAGCTCGGATAACGCAAAAGATTTATTTTTGCACACATTTACAATGCTACAGAAATAAATTATATAGGATTCTTCTTAAAACAAACATAGCTTGATGTAAGTAAAACGAAGATAGACCGCTATAAATATAATAATATATCAGCTGCCAGAAACTCTTGAAAAACTTTCAAATTCAGATTAACAATGAGAAAAACATGAACTTTTTTTGGACGTGGATTTGCGCGGCTTTAACTGAAACCAACTCTGCAGCACAATGGTCAGCAAGCTCCATCCAACTCAAGAGGTTCTCCTTAAGGGGATTACAGCTTGCGTCCCTTTATATTACTGATATCAAATAAGTAAGGTTTAATTCCCTGTAGTTGTGCATTATATAGTGGATCTTCTTTTTATAAACTTGCAATGATTGATAAATTTGTAACTTAACGATAAACCGTATTTACTCGAATCTAAGCTGCCGTCGATTCTAAGCCGTACGCTAAATTCTCAACATATTTTTGTACTAAAATGTTTTCATTGATTCTAAGCCGCACCCGCCAATTCTCTACACGTTTTTTTGAGAAAAAATTTTTTTTAAAAAAATGTGTAAATTGTTCAGCAAAACCCGATATTTCAGAATTTTTTTTAAATTTAATGAGAAAAATAAGTTAATAATAAACTTATTTTGCAAGTAATAAAATTTTTCTAATACATACATAAACCTATAATCACTCTAACCGCCAGTATCATGTTTTGAAAATTATTCGTCACTCGCATTGTCACAGCTGACTTCGGAATAGGTGTCAACGTCGTATTTTTAAACACAGTGTCGTCTTCAATGCCATCCAATGCATTTTTTATGCAATATTTTTTTTAAAAAATGTATTATAGAAGAATGTAAAAGAATTGTGTTAAAGCATGTTGAACATTCACAAGAAAAATTTTTTTATCATTTTGTTTATGCCATCAATGCATATTTATTTCATTCGTGTCAAATTTTCAGTGGCCGCTACTGGTTTTCCGTTTTCTTCCGCATATAAAAATTCCCCCTTTTCATACTTGCTTCATAGTGAACTCGTCTTGTTGCTGTTACTGATGTGTGTGTGCTTCATGTTTATGTAATTAAATGAAAGCGTATATACAAAACATTTTTGAAAAAAGAGATTCACAATAAATAACTTTTAATTCGTTAATTCGAGCGATACGTTTCGATTATAATTCATCCGCAAGATTCAATTCTTCGAAGGGCTATTCAAATCTAATTTAGTTTGCCAATACAAGTCAGTAATAACTGATTGAAGAAATAAGGATTATCTGTGTATAAGTTTGGGTAAGCTTATAAAAAAAATTATTGATTTTTATTTTGATTTTACATATATTTTACCACACACACACATTTAGAAATGCTATAATTTTTTTAGAAATATTCACGATCAATCTACTATCGATAAATAGAAATTGCACTCTTTTTTTTTTGTTTTATTTTATACATTAAAAGTATCGACTTTAAATAATTTTGACTTTTTGAGCTATACTTTAAAACGCAAGTATTATTAATATGATTTTTAGAAAGCTTACTTTTGAATGAAATTAGTTTTAAATTTATTTAACCCGTAATCACTCACGTGAAAAAAACGATCAAAAGTTCTCGCACAGGGTGTGTCATACCCAAGGGTGTTTACATTGTGTTTTTACCGTAAAATTTGCATACAACGGTTAAAAAGGAATAAAGTAGGAATTACAACATGTTTATTACATTTTTCACACGTAAATTTAGTTTTTCTGTTATTTTTATAAGGCATTCAGAACATTGTTTATACGCTCCTTTAATCGCGTCGTGAGTGAGTGCGATGTTTTCACTGGATGTTAATTTTTTTTTTAAAATCTGTATCTTTTTTAAACTAAACATATATGAGTAAACTTCTTTATTCTTTAAATTTAAAAATTTTGGGAATTTCTTTTTTATTTTCCCTTATTTTGTTCCAGCAATAGTTTTTTTTTTCCAAATGTTCCTCTGAAAGTAGATAAGATGTGTACCAGTTATCTCCTTTAAAATTACAGTCTTCTCAAATGTTTTTGTGTCCCTACATATAAAGCATTTTTTTTTAACAGTGTCTCTCCCTTTTCTAAATCTTGATCGATTTCAGTAGAGGAATCATACTTGCTGTTATACTCTTCCGTTGCTTTTTCCTCATCATAACCGTGAAGAGAATTTCTTCATCCGAAAATATTGTTGCACTATATCTATAAAATAATTGTTGTACTATATCTATAAAATACTGTATTTATTAAATTACTAAGTATCTCATTTCTTCATCATAACTATAATAATACGCCATAGAATAAGGAAAATTTGAAAGCGTACTCACGTATTAATAAATGTAACTCAACTTCACGCTCAGGGTTGACACACCCGAAGGAGTGATATCCAAAGATCTATTTTAAAAATTCGCTGACAGGCTTGATCCCCTTGAAGGTTATGACCTTAAAGTCAGCTAGACCAGGAATCATACATTTTTCAAAAAGTTTAGCAGGAGCGTTGGAAAAAGTTAGACGGTGGGTATGACACACACTGCGCGAGTGGTTCCGGGTGAATACTTATAATAGTATATATTTAAAAGAATATTAAATATAAAACACATAAAATATTCATTGGACAACTAAGTTATTTTATCTGAATAAATTCAGTTTTAAAAATTCGCTTAGAAATGCAACGTTTGATATTGTAATTGAGGAGGGATAAGCTAAAAATTGCTTATGGGAACATATCCCCAAATTTATTTTAATAAGAGGCTTTACTGACTAAAATCTTCAATGCAGTTCAATGACTGACTGATTATATGTTAACATAGCTTTTCAAAACTACAATAATGCAATTGGCGAGAGATCCCAAAATTATGAACCTTGAACAAATTGGGAGATCCAACATTTGAGGTGGAATTGAACTCATCACTCAAAAGTGCATGAAACTTTATGTACAGTAACAAGACTCAAGGGGATAAATTGAAATAATAACAACGCAGGTCATATGATCGTAACCATGGATACTCAGCTAATACAGTGACGCGAGGTTTTAAGAACAGATATAGATAAGAAATAAATTATGAAATTAAATGATTCCCACATGTAAAGAAACATCACACGTAACTAGCTAACTCTTATGATAGATTTCCTCACACAAATCAAGTATGTAAAACAACGCGCATAAAATAAACCTTTCAATATTTCTTTAAAGTACCAATCTGAAGCCCCATTTTATAAAATATTTCTTTAAAGTAAAAACTAAAACCTCATATTGTTGTGTAGGAAATGCATTCATTATAGAAATTGTCAGACTTTTCTACCGCGTCAAGCAATCACAATTAAACATTTAGTGATTTACAACGCTCTTTTATGTGTAATGATTGTGATGAAGGAAAAATGGCTTTGAGAGTTATTGATTCCAAATTTTATCTCCCTCGTTTTTCAGCTTCAATAAAAGAACTGCTTGTTTTTCTAAGTTTTACGATGAATTAATATTTCATTATTATTTTATCTTGTCCAAGTTTTGAATGAGTTTCTACTTCAATATTTCTCTTATCTTTCTCACTTGTGAGGGCTTATTCATTTATATCTATTCTCAAAAAAATTCATCAAAAATATCTTGAAGGTTGTTTGTTCTAACTTTTTAGAACATTTTCCTTTGATGTTAGTTTTCTTTTATCTTTTTATTTTATCGGGTTTTTTTATGCTTTCAAGCAAAAACTATTGACATTTTTATAAATAAAACAAATATCTTACTTCGCACGAGAGTAAATTTTCTTTGCTTTTTTTACAGCATATTTTCAACATTATTTATACACACACTCATCCACACACACACACACATATATATATATACATATATATATACATATATTTAAACATAAATAAATGAATAAAGAACGGAAAAAAACAGTAGAAAAGTTATTCATTCCCTCACTCATAACGAGATCCCTGGAACTATGAGACCGACCGACTTGAAATTTGGTAAGCATATTTCTCTTGTTGAGTATAGATCTTAAAAGGACAACTAGTTTTGCGAAAAACGACTCCTAAACAGGTTACTGCGACGTTATAGCTAAAATATCCCGTTTTCGAAATAAAAGACCTACAGATTAAAAAAATTGGTAAACCCGTTCCTTTTGTTGGTTAGAGACCTATTAAAAGTTTGTTTATGTGAAACACAAAAACCAAGGATATAAAAATAATTTTCCTGTGCATAATTGATGAAAAAATCCCCATTTTTTTACTTTTAGATCTACTGATTTGAAATTTGGCTAGCATATTTTATGCAGATATTGCGAACAAATTTTGTGGATATTGTCTACCACGAAGTCTTAAAAGATTATTTATTTACTTAGAAAATTTTTATTTTTTAACTAACAAATTAACCTGGGAAATACTCAACAATTTGACTTAACTACTTTATTTCACCTAAATAATTCTTCAATTGGAGTTTAATTTGCAATATACATTTTTTGAGTGTCCGTTTGTCACGGTCCATCGGTCGCAAGGGTGAGAGGGTCCGGGTAAAAAACAGATATGATCTAAAGTTAACTACTTTCATTCAGCCTTTAGCACTTATGAGAATTTATCATAATGCACTCTGATAACTAAGCCTGAGGAGCAATACAACTTATTAAGGTATCCGTCTACCCTAAAATTGTAAATTTTGCCAAAAATGGACAATTTTTTTTATAATTTTATATTTTTGGTATCTTATTATCTTTATAAAAATACCAAGTTCATTACTTTCCGTTCACTAGAACAAAAACTATAAGTGTTTTAATAAAAGCAGATTCCATTACCTTAAGCAAGATATGTCATACTTTAAAACGCGTTATACTCGAAATGTGTTTTTTTGAAAATACTCAAGCAGGCCAGTGATTGCTAAAAAAGTTTTAAAAATAATGAACTGAAATTTTTTTGTGTATGCTCTGTATATAGTAGAAGTGTTTTAACGTTCAGATTTATCAATCACTGTTTTATTACAAAATTTACATCGCCTTATGTAAATATAATCACTGTTTTTTAAGTAATTTCATGTAATAACTAAGATAAAGTGCTCTAGTTTTTGTAAAAATAAAAATCTCTCTTATCCTGAAGGTCATTTCAAAAATGAATAACATAGCAACACATAAGAATTGAGAAGTTGAAAATCTGTTTATAAACTTTTGATACAGAATGGGGTCGCGTTTATGTTATTTTTTTTCTGTCAATTTTTTCAAATTTTTTTTCCATTTTAGTAATATTAATTTCTTCTTCTATTCTTAATTTTAGCAAATTTTTCTTGAAATGTACTAAAAAAACCCAAATCTCCATTTTTTTTTAAAAAGTTGTCGCAGTAGTCGGATACCTTTATCTTATTACATATAAGGAAGCACTTGTCCTAAATATTCTCTTGAATACTCCTGCTTCAAACTTGCTGAGTCATCAAAAGTAAAGTATGGACGTTTTTCCCCTTTATATAAATCCTTCCTTTGGATTTAATATTTGGAAGTGCGACCACCGGTCACTCACACTATGCTTTCCGCTCAGGATCAACTTTCATCCCTTACCTTGCCTACTCAAAGATTGGCACTTAAATAGAAGCTTACATTTACATAATATAAGTCCTCTCTCGGAACGGTTTTCAACTAAAATCACAGTTAAAAAAAGTATTTTCTCCAGGAGGATTACGGGAAGCCCGAATAGAACCCGTTACACGTTGATGTCTCGATTCACGAGTGGGGACATCTCTCAAATTAAATGCTCTTTCAAACCTTTTTTTTTTTTTTTTTTGATAATGGATGAGTTTTTAAGGGACCTTGAAGGGGCCCAAGGACGAGTTCTAAAAATAAGTCTTAGGTTGCAGCCTCCCCATGTGTGTCATACCCTGCTCGTACATTTTCTGATTTTAATATATGAGCACGCTTCAAAATCTTTCATTCGATATGGAGAGTTATGATGAAGAAATGCTATTTTTGAAAATCTTATTAGTACAGTATCTTCCGATGAAGAAATATATGCGGTGACGAAGAAGAATCAGATGAGGAAGAATATGAAATAGGAACTATGATTCCTTTTTGAAATCTGAATCTTTTGTTTTATCAAATTATTTACTTTTAATATTTCAATTTTGAAAATTTTTCTTTCAATATTTAGGTATCTCAGTTTCTAAATGGAATTTCTAACGAATATAAATTTGATTTTTATACATTTTTAAAATTATTTATTTGTTATTTATTATCTTTGCACACAGAATATGCATCATTGATATTTTTTTAACTTTGAACAAACTCCATAAAACTTTGTCTGCTTAAATTGGGGCTGTACACATATTATCATCATTTACTGCTACGAATTCTTCTGATGATGAACCCTAGTGGCTGGTGCTTTCCATATTTTGTTCATTTCTAGAAAGAAAATCTTTTCATGTTAAGTGATTTTTGCTTCGTATTAATTAAGAGAAAAAAATACATAGTAATTTCTCGGGACCGTTATATTATTTTGTATTAACAGATATTTTGTCTTAAGCTTTTTAATGTTAAACGTATTTTACTGTGTTACTTTATTTTGGTTTTATATTTCTCTTTCATCATATCCATTTAATAACATTGTTAAGTATCAAATTATGAATAATAATTAGAAACACAATGCTTTAAATATTAAAATAATACAGATTTGTAAAAATTAAAGGGAATTAAAGCAATAAGTGTCTAAATACTGTAGGATATTGTGTTGTGATAGGCAGAACAATAGAATTTGTCTAATTCTATAAAGTTAAAAACATTTGTGCCGCTTATGTTTCTCAGCAAAACTTTCTCAAAAGATAGTTCTGTTCATTATTATCAAATAATAAGCAAATATTTCGAAATCTAATTTCATCGGAACATTTAAATAATTTCCTGATCATATATTTTATTTTAATTGCGAATAATTTATAATAGTTCACATTCTATTTAACTAAATATTTAAAGAATGAATTATAATAAATTAAAGTACTTTGCTTTTGTGAGCACAATTAATCTCTCTTGAAATACTATGCGAATTATATATGTTTATATAAACATATACTACTTAAAATGCATTGAAAATTCAGGTAATATTTATTTGTACAGTCATTAGGAAAGTATAACTAAAATAATTAATTAAACCTACATTTAAAATTGGTGAAACAGCACAATAATATAAGTTAGATAATGGGATACTTTCCACCTTATTTGAAGAATTAAAATTACACTGGTGTCCAAAAGTTAAGCATAAATCGTAAAATGCGAAAAACATGGAGTAAATATTCCTAAAATTATTCCAAATTTTTGCGGATACTAATTGGGTGAAGAAGAAACATTGGGTTTATGCAAAACTTTTCAGTCGACTACGTCCTGCGCGAAACACCGGCGCATGTCGGAACGCGGAGAAACCGATTCACGCAGCATAGGCAATTCAGACAAGTTTCGTGCAACTGCTGTGCAAAGGAACGTTGTTAACCATCAAACACGGGGAATGATGGCACAAAGACGCCAATTGGACATGTTTACGAAAGGAAGAATCGTTGGAATGCTGAAATCCTCACGATCACAAACCGAAGTGTCTCGAATTCTGAATGTGGACCAGTCTGTGATCTCAAGACTGAGGCAGAGGTTTCAAAGAACGGGAGATGTTACCCGACAACCAGTATCAGGTCGACCAAGAGTCACAAGACCCTCGCCAAGACCGATATCTGGTAATAAGTGCGCGACGTCAGAGGGGCAGTACTGCCAGAGCACTAGGTTCGGCGCTCACAGTCGCCACAGGAATACGAATTTCGAGACAAACTGTTTACAGGAGACTCAATCATGCTGGCCTGTATGCCAGAAGACCAGCAGTTTGCATTCCCCTCACGTCTGCGCATAAACACGCTCGTTTGAACTGGAGTTTGAAACATCAACATTGGAGTGTGGGAGATTGGGCCAATGTGATGTTCAGTGACGAGTCCCGGTTTAGTCTGAGTAGTGATTCTTGGCGGTAAACGATCTGAAGAGAACGTGGAACACGTTTTGAACCAAGAAACATAACGGAAAGACATCATTTTCCATCAAGGGGAGTAATGGTATGGGCAGACATCATGATGGACGGCCGCACAGACCTCCATTTCTTTGACACGGGGTCTGTGACTGCTCAAAGATACAGAGACGAAGTTCTTGAGCCTTATAATCGCTTGTTTTGAGGTGCTGTCGGTCCTGACTTCATATTCATGGATGATAATGTGCCATGTCACCGAGCGGTGCTGATTGATGACTTCATTGAAATGGAAAACATCCAGCGCATGTCGTCGCCTGCAAACTCCCCTGATTTAAATCCTATCGAGCATGTATGGGATATGCTCGGGAGACAAATTGCAGCCCTTTCGCACCCACCAAGCTCCGTTACAGAACTGAAGAGAGCTCTCAAAGAAGCTTGGAATTGTTTGAGCCCACAACTCATTCATCATCTCAGCAAGTATGGTAAATCGCTGTGCAGCGTGCCTGGCTGTCAGAGGTGACCACACGCCTTATTAAACTGCAACATCAGTATTTTATTTAATGTTTTCTTTCATTTTTTCTTTAAAGTGTGAATCCTTGCTATGCTCAGTTTTCTTTCAAACTGCTACTTTGGATAATAAAATTAATTATTACCATTCTTTTGATTTGCTTCCTTAATTTATAACCCTTTTACACTCGTATATCACATTTCCCACCATTCTGATTTACAGTTCCTTCTTTATTCACATAATTATCAATTATGCTTAACTTTTGGATACCAGTGTATTTTATTCACTTCTTAAACGAATATCACTTATAACCACCCGAAAATTAGAGCAATAAAAGGCTAATAATTATTATAAATTTACAATATAACCAAGACCTCTTATGTACTTGGCTGTATATCAGGTAAGATATTGCAGGTAATACTTTAAATAAATCTAAATCCTAAAATAATAGAAACGAAAACAGTAATATAATAACAGTACTGTGCAAATTAACTAGGCCAAACATAATTTTTATGAAAATTGCTCCTTTCTCAGGGATTTTATGCCTCAAACTGGTTTCAACTGCTTATTCTTACAATACAGGACTGCCTTTGACTAGTATAATCTGGTTTGATCTAAATACTAAGCAATACTAAGTAAAGAACAAGTTTATTAATTACCATTGACCCTATAGGCATGCTATACATAACATTATGTGCAAAAATGAACAATTATTTTTCTAGTTTGTTAGCTTTATAATTAATCCCTTAAATGTCGTTTAAAAATTACGCAATTCACTCCCCCATGCCACCATTTAACACTGGAAGGCGAAGAAAAGGAATAAATAAGCATATCCTTTGAAATAAGTAAATCCTTTGCAAACATATTGCCCCAATGTCTTTTTATTCCATTCCAAAGCATTTGGAATAATTTTATGGATAGTAGCTAACTGAAAAGATCATACTTCAGAATGACGTATGTCCGGTGCAATTAATGTATTGTCCGAGGGAGACGTTTTTATGTCCTGCGGCACTCAAGAGGTTAAAATCGTATTGTAGGAAGATCATCAAAGTATAGTATTAATGAATTCAACACATTGTTATTGTAAGGATGAAAATCATGATTAAATGTTGGGTCACAAATATTAAAAGTTTGAGAAGCACTGATTTAATTGCTTTCATAGAGTGGCTCAAAGATTCTTCAATTAGTTTTTATAAAAATGGATCTCAAGTCTCATAATTATTGTTGGTTGATGCATTTAAAAATTATTAGTTGAGTGACATTGATTTCTTTACTTATTGAAAGATTATATTGCAAAGCTAGAGTAACTTTTGCTGACAGAATCCGGAGCTTTCAATTTGGTTGCATTTAAAAAGATTTTATTTGTTAATACAACTATATATATATATATATATATATATATAAATTTTTCTGCACATTGATATATTTTATAGCTTGATATTTTCCAGTGAAAGATAATATGTGTGATGTTGTTTCGAAACTTTTTCTGTTAAACTTTCAAAGTATTGATGAATTAAAGAATTAATACTCTTCAGACGAATTATTTTTTAATTATTATTTCATAGGTACAAATTTCGCCAACTGGAAAAATATTATTTATGACATATCAGTGCGTAGTAGAGTAAAAAAATATAAGCATTTTTGTGGACTGAAAATTCCCATGCATGAAAAGCCCAATGACCTTAAAGTAAATGCCATCAATCAATAGTACATGAATTATATATATATATATATATGTATATCATGTTGTGTGTTGTGTGTGTTTTTTTTTGTGTGTGTGTGTGTGTGTGTGTGTGTGTGTGTGTGTGTGTGTGTGTGTGTGTGTGTGTGTGTGTGTGTGTGTGTGTGTGTGTGTGTGTGTGTGTCAGGCCTGGAAAGTTTGATTTAAAAGTTCATTGAATAATAAATAAAAACAGAGCTAACTCTTTACAATACCGAGTAGACATTTTAGAGTGAATAGGTCTATTTAAGGTAGATCGCTCTGGTGTAGATAAGAGAATAATCGAGAAGAGAGGTGGGTGATTCCAGGCTGGGTTAATGTCTGTAGTTTTATATGGTCAGGAGCCAAGTTGCCGCCATGTCGGAATAGTTTTGCATGAATAATAAATCGCAGATATTTGAGGATGACTACTTCCTTAGTTTACCAGCTGGCCTAAAGCCTGACTTATATATATTATTATATTCATGTCCAAAATTAAGGTCACAAACATAAAATCTGGGAAAGTTGATGAACTATTCCCTTCGTTGCCACGAAATTCGGCACACATAGAGTCATTGGAGTGTCAGAAAGAATATAGCAACATAATACTATGGAGAGGTGTTATGTTGAAACATATGACTAATTTTGAATTAAAATCAGAGCGTATGAAATCTGAAAAAGAGATAAAGCATTTAACTCGAAAAAATCTTGTCTAATATGGAGTGTGACCACAGTTCACCGGTGAACAAGTCTCAGAGTGAGCTGCCATACTTTTCGTAAGGATGTTAATGAATGTTTGTGGCAACAATGCTTATTCTTTGGATAGCGTGACTTTAAACTCCTGGAAGGTCTTGGTAGGGAGGCTACGCTTAGAAATAGCTTTTTTTAGACCATCCCAAAATATGTACAGTAGGATTGAGATCCGTAGACATCGGGGGCTCATCCATAATCCTCTTCAAGAAATTCATCAACAATATGAGCTCTGCGTGATCACGCATTGTCGGCCATAAGAAAGTAGCCGAGTCCATAGCACCCAGATTAAACCTACAATGACTTTAAGGGCCTCATCCCTGTAGCTCTGTACGTTGACAATACCCGTATCAAAAGATGCACAGTGGTGTACGATTGCCTAACTTTTCGTCCTACACAAGGATTCCTTTGCTATCAGATCAGTCGATTTTTGTTACGCAGAAGGAATGAAAGCGAGCTCCACTTGCACCCTAAATGATGATTCGATAAGAATAACTTTTTCTGGTGAATCTCATCTAATCACTGAAAAGAACATGTCCCCATACTTATAGTGTCCACAACTGATGCCTTTGGCTCTACAATAACCGGTCTTTCCTTTTAGATGAATTCAAAGATACACACAAGACTGGACACCGGGTGTAAAGACCAGCTTCTGCAAGCCGTCTGTAGACTGTTGCCTGGAAACTCCTCTCCCATATATAGCAGCATGGACACGAGCAATCTTAGGTGTGGTTGTCCACCTATGTCGTTGGGCGCATAATGCCAAGTAACGATCCTGTGTATATGTCATTTCTCGTTGGCAGCTTTGGCTGACTTTCTTGGTGACAGTACCATTTGTTTCCACTTGATTTCACTGACTGGAGATCTTTTTCGGTGTCTTTTGTAACCATCGAGTAACCTCCACTTAAGACTGGAAAATTTCAAGCCTAACAAGGGTTCTTCATCTCAAGGAATCATTTAAACAATTATGAAAAGTCATTCTCTCTCCAGACTAACTTGTTTGTTTTAATGCAATATTCACAAACTTGCTGACAAAAATCCCTTACATTTAAATTTTCTCAATCCAGTTGTTCTACAAAAACTAATGTTAAACAACTTCGTTCTTTATACTGAATGTTGATTTTGTACAATCCGTTCTTCAGAATTTATAAAATACGAATTCTAACAGCTTTATTGGGGTTAATTTTTTAGAATTATGTCGAAAAACGTGTTTGTGATCTTATAATTTTGGACTTGAGTATATATATATATATATATATATATATACATGTGTGTGTGCGTATGTGTGTTAACCAAAACAATATTTAAAGATTACACTATCTCAAGAATATGAATGTATTCTTATTGTGATTGCTTAGTTGCTTCCTTAATTTTAAGGTACATTATATGTAATAGCAGGAGGGCATTCAAAGTAATTTAGTGCTCAGTTTTTTGAGAAAATAACTAATAAATAATTTTTATTTCGATAGAAATAATCAAACACAAGGTTTTTTTTTTTTCAATTTTTAATAGTAATATTGTAAGAGAAGCAAGTACTTGTATGCTTAATAAATTAAAAGCAGAAGTTATTATATATAATAACAAAATTCTCCCGAATTTTTCGTTTAAATTCATTTTTATCGAAGTTCCAACTACTTTTAAAGTATTTTGCCACATTTTTTTCTTTAAAAACCTTTACCCGAAGAATTAAAATGGAAGTTCCTATTTAAAACAATTTTAGTCCTTTAAATTTATTTCATTTCTTTCGAATAAGTTGAAGAAAATTAGCTACCGAATTTCACATATTTTGCACTCGCACTTTCCAGTAAGACACGAAATACTTTCCGAGAAAAAACTGTTTTTTTTTTTAACACCAAATGGAAGAAAAATGTCTTCCAATAAAATAATTTTAGCTAGGAAATTGATCGCCTTTTAAATTTCTTGCAACGTAATCCTTTTCTTAAAAGCATACCTATTTTAGGAATTTCAGCATCATGGAATTTTTTTCAGTTTTGTTTTCTTTTTCTTTTAGTTTTTTTCCCCTCATACTTCTTTTTAAATTACTTTCCTTACATTTGAATCTCTTCTAAATGTATTAGGAGTTTTTGAGTCCAGCAGGATAAATGCTTCGAGCAATTTATTTAAACTTTTTACTAATACTTTAAATTTCTGTCATGCTAATTTACATTAAATTGAAAAGGCCTGAAAACACCTTTTATTGTGTGTGATATGAATTAAGTACAGTATTCAATTTAATGGATGACCATCGTAAAAATAGATTTTAAAACTTCTACACACACAGTTAGTTCCTTTATATTTTGTACAAAGTAACCCTTTTTTAATGGATCTTTCGCACTAAAACCTTTTTGTAAGGGTTCGATCTAACTATATAAGATAAATGATTGATTGATGGTATCTTTAATGTCTACAGAAGTGGCAAAACACCCTGAGAACATTCGTTTTTTTTTTTTTGTTCTGCTTTGATTTGTGAATGACTTAATTATTTGAATATAATAGTATCGTGTTATTTTAAGTAATGTGATTGGCTATAATAATTTTTTCATGCTGATTTCCAATTTGTTTGCAGAATTTATGTTAAGTAAATAGTCTCATCGATACTTTACAAAAACTCATTATAAGACAAGCACAAGGTCTCTGTAATAATAGAGGTGAATGTTTTGTCAAACAATAAATAGCTCCTTTATTCCAACCAATTAGACAGCAGTAGAAGTAAAAGATTAAAAATACACTGCTGGCCATCGTAAATGCAACACCCTGAAGGAAACACACAAATAGCATAAAATTTACAACATGCATTAGCGGAGGTGAGATATGCAAATGATTAGAATTTCAGCGCAGACACACATCACGCACGCCTGTGGCGCCACCTCAAAGCGCTACTTAAGGCTTGGAGATTTTGACGATTTCAAGTTCGGCAATTGTGTTTTTCTTGTGGTTTTTTCAAAAAACGATCAGTTATGTCTCGTAGAAAACAGCGATCAGCTTTTGATCAAGTATCCGAGTTCGACAGAGGAAGGATAGTGGCCTACCGAGATTGTGGATTATCTTTCAGGTAAATCGGTAGTCGTATTGGACGAAAACAAACCACTGTAATTTGGATATGTGACCGTTGGATGCAGGAGGGTACGATGGACCGACGTGGTCGATCGCATCCCCTTCAGTGCACCACTTCACGTGAGGACAGGCAAATTGTACACATGGCAGCGACGGATCGCTCAGTCACATCACGAAACATAGCACAGCACATTGAGTCTTTGACGCATCATTCAGTGTCTACGCGTACCATACGACGCCGTTTACAGCAGAGTGGTCTGTCCGCAAGTCGTCCATTGCTTGGTCTACCCTGGACGCAGAACCACTGACGTCTCCACCGCCAATTGTGCGATGAAAGAAGGATGTGGGCGGCAGAATGGAATCAAGTTGTCTTTACTGACGAGTCACGCATCTGTCTGCAACACCACGATGGTCGGATTCAAGTCTGGAGACACCGTGGACAGAGGATGTTGAACAGCGTCGTTATGTACCGCCACACTGGTCCTGCACCGGGTATTATGGTATGGGGCGGTATTTTATATCACTTTCGCACTCCTCTAGTACGCATTGGCAGCACTTTAAACAGCCAGAGCTACATCTCCGAGGTGTTGGAGCTAGTTGTCCTTCCTTACCTTCAGGGCTTGGCCATTGCCGTATTTCAACAGGATAATGCGCGACGACACGTGGCACGCATTGTCCAAAGGTTCTTCGTCAATCTCCAAATTGAATTGCTTCCTGTCCGGCTGCTTTCCGTATCTTTCACTGATAGAAAACATGTGGTCCATGGTTGCTCAACGATTGGCCCAGATTACACCCCAGCTGCCACACCAGATCAACTTTGGCAGCGTGGGAAGCTGCTTGGTCTGCTGTACCCCAAGAACACCATCCAAAGTCTCTTTGAATCAATGCCATTGAGTGTGGCAGCAGTGATCTCCAACAATGGTGGCTACTCTGGCTACTGATTCTGGCAGGAACCACACTTCACAGAAGTCTATAAATTTAATCATTTGATACTTGGTCAACATGTTATCTACAAAATAAATTTTGTTGTGCTATCCCTTGTATTTCTTGGTGTTGCATTTACGGTGGCCAGCAGTGTAGAATGTAGATCATGTTTTGGTGTATAGAAAGCAATTGTGTACTGCAATTTGTACGTGGTTAAATAACATTTGAGTTATGGATAAATTTATATTTCTGCCTTATATTGAACGAGAGAAAAAATACTTTAAACGGAAGAATATTAGTCTTTGCATCAAATTGCTGTTGAAGTACCATGTAATCTTTCTACTATCCTGGGAGCGTTGAAAAAAATATTTTCTACAAATTCTATTATGAACAGGAAGCAATATGGATGACTGCGGAAAACAACTTTACCTGAAGATGGTATTTGTGTTGCATTTCTTAATTCAACATAAATTTTGAAATAATGGATTGTGATATCAATGTGAATGGGTGCTCAAGAACTGTGAGATAAAGACTTTTCTAAATTGAAATACTATGCATAAAAGCTCGCTCAAACACGTTACTGACCTACTTTCAACTTAAAAATCGATTAGAGTGCGACCACACAAAGAATCATTTATTATATACTACTAAAAACTGAGAAATAGTAATGTTTAATACTCGAAGATGAAAGTTAATTTTGTATTTCAGGTCAACCAAATAGTGCCTGTGTAATACGACATACTCATATATAATTCAGACCTCAGAGTCTGAAGCCCATATTAAATTATCTGACGAAAGAGATGATATATAGGACTGCATGTCCTCTCTTTCTGTTGGGAGACTTCACAACACGAACGGAAAAAGGAAAACAAGGTATTATATTAAAATACTATATATAAGTTTCCTAACAGCGGTATATCTTTTTGCGGATCAGTTATGTATTTTTAGGGCAATAAATGCTTCATATCACCAAGCAAATGTAGTCCTGAAATGGTTCGAATATATTGTAAACATAATAAACTCCCTAGGACAGTCAGCAGATCTTAATTCGATTAAGAACTTATGGCATAAAATCAGTTATGATATTTTAAAGGAAGAAAAGCCTTCAAACTTGAGTTAATAAAGGCCTTAATATTTTCTTTCAATCCTGTTGTCATGAAAGAACTTCTTGTAAAACTGATGCATTCTTGCCTGAGAGAAACAGGGCCTTAACTAAAGCAAACAGGTGGCCTATAAAATAGTGATATTCACGCACGTAACAAATATGTAATTTCTAAAAGGCATGCTAAATATATTGTGTTGTAAAGTTTTTGTGTTATTCGACTAGTGTAGAGTACGTTTTTCTAAACTGTGTTATTCTGTAAATGCTACACACTCGTGTGTTCAGACATCAATACTGTTGTATTAAGAAACTAATATCAGATTTAAAAAACATCAAAAAATACATCTGAATCGATAAAAAAAACATTGATTTCATAAAGAAAAATTGGCAAAAGAATAAGTGTGTTCAGGGCTTTTTGTACTATTATATATTGAGGGTATTGTAATTGAAAAACTGATTATAATCTGTTTGTATTTAAATTGATTATTATTGAATCTCTATTATTGTTTCTAATTTATACATATTACATAAAATTATGAATTATGAAATTAAAATTGTTCTAAATTTAATTCGTAAAAATATGCTAAAGACACTTATCAGCTACTTTCAAATGAATTTTTTGATGCAATTTTAACTCGAACATTAACTTAAACAAAAACCTCTAACAAAACTTAACAACTCTTAACAAAAAACTCTTGTTAAAGTGGTTTCTTAGAGCTGTCGAAATTGTTTATGTTCTTTAAATATAAGCCACTCATTACTATTACACGAAAGTTTGAAAAAAATTAAACAACTTTATCACCCATTTTATGTAATTACATTGAGATTTCTCATCAAAAATATTGTCAACCCACTTGTGGGAATTTTCAACCAATCTTCTTATTACACTATATTTATAGACAGATTTCAGATTAAATTCTATCGCGTGTCATTCAGTCTTTTTGAACAAAGCAAAGCGCAAATTCAAAGAACTGCTCTTTTTTTCTTTCTCGTTTTATTCTTAAAATTTTATCTTCATTGTTATAACTACGTTTTACTTCTCAAAGAGGGGGATATTTATTATTTATTTTTCCTTTACTGCGATGAAATTCTAAAAGCGTACAGTTTTTTACCCGAAAACAACTGGGAGAATGAATTAAACCGAAGAATATACGAACTGAAAAAGGGAAAAAAGGATTAGAAAAAGTAGGGCATCCATAGAGATAGCGCCGCGTTAGGAAAAACTGCGTTTCCTATTGGGTTCAGGTGTTGCAAAACAATATACAATTCGTCATTCGAAAAAACACTTATTTATCATAAATCATTTCTTTAATAATTTGCCTCAGGGAAGTTAAAACTGACAGGGGGAATAGTAAAAGTTTACTGTTTATTTGTAATTGATGCAAGATGTTTCTGAAAAATATATTCTTTTTTTGGCTTATAATGCACAGATAGTTTTACTTTTTAATACGTGCACATATAAATATATAACACTATAAATTCTCACATTAATTACATATCAAAATAAAATTACGAGGTTCATCACCAGAAGTACTCTTTGTCTCGCTTCGTAGTGAGGTGTTAATAAAAAGCTAATTGATGTTAATACTCAGTGGTGTTAATTAAGCACTCTGACATTAAAACAAGTAATATAAAAAATTATAAGTCAATTCCTACTTAGATCAACAACAAAAATTTATTTTAGTTACTTTTTATTAAATAGTTGCACTTAATATAAATATGTATATACATATAACAGAATCACAACATTAAGTGGCAATTAATTTCTATTAATTATCATAAAAGTATCGTATTGTCATTCAAACAATCGTGAGCATAAAATTTCAGTTCAACTGAATGTTTTAAAACATGAAGAAAAAAAATATTTTAAAGTTTGGACGCAAATCTCTAAACAAGAATCCAACGTAGCTGTGTCTGTAATTTTTTAAATAATTAATTTTAATTAATTATAATTAAGTTATCGTATTTTTACCTAAAACAATAGTGTATAGAAAACTTCAGCTCAAATGAGCGCTTTAAAATATGAGGAAAAAAACCTTTTCAAGTTTTGACACAAGTCGCTAAAATGGTCGCTAAATAGCCAAAAATTATGCCAACGTAACTGTATTTATAATTCTTTGAATAATTAGTTTTAATCATTAATTTTTATTAATTTTTTATCAAATTAACGTATTTTCATCTAAAATCATCGTTTATATAAAATTTCAGGTCAATTGAATGCTTTAAAATGCATTTTATTAACGATTCAAAATTTGAACAAGATAAATATATAAATATATAGAAAGTGTGAACTAATAGTAGGAATTGAATAAGTGTAACATTTGTTGAATTACGATTAAAGCATGTGATTAAAAGTGTTAATTCCTGTATAAATGCCCTATTCCAAATTATAAAATATGGGCATTAAAAATTTATTCCAGGTACGAAATACACAAGGTGTGACAAAAAAAAAACGAGATTAATTGTTTAACTTGAAAAAAGGAGTGAGGTTGGCAACCACTGCTTTTTGATTATGTCACATTGTACATCTCCTCTATCCAAGTGACCAGTTTAACTTTAATCGATCACGTCAATTGGGAGTACTGAGTCCTTGAGTGAACACGCTCAGCTGCATTCTGCCGAGAAAATGTCGAATCAACATCAAGTTTCTTGTGAAACTTAAGAAATCAATCTTTAAAACATTTCAAATATTAAGCGAGGCTTATGATGATGAAACTGTGTCTCGTGCATATGTGTTCGAATGGACTAAGAGGTTTTCAGGGTAAAGGGATTGTGTGGAAGATGATGAACTTGATGGGCACCCTTGGTCAGCGATTACAGACCACAACATTACCAAAATTCCTGATATGAGTGGGTTCCAACTCTTATCGGTGGTTAGACTGTTAATCAATCCTTTTTGATTGAAGTACTAAAAAGATTTCCTGTAAAAGTTTTGAAAAAAATGGCTGAATTGAGGAGTGATGGACGGCTGTTGCACTAAAATAATGCATCCGCTCCCATGGCCCTATTTGTCAAGCAGTTTCTGACCAGAAAACAATTTCTGTGATAGGGCATCCTCTTTATTCACCTGACTTGGTCTAATGTGACTTTTTTTATTTCCTATAGAGAAAACTTACTTAAAGGGAGCCCATTTTACCTCAGTGAAGAGGTTCAAGCAAAAACGGAGAATCTTCTGAACGGCCTTTCAAAAATCTTGTTCCAAAATCGTTACCAGCAATGGCAGGATAGAATGCAGAAGTGTGAGTATCCTGAAGAGAACTACTTTGAAGTAATTGTCATGGAGAACTGATTATGTATGTTTTATGATTTATTGGATTAGTCTTGTTTTTTTTTGGAGTGTGTCACTCCTCGTAAAATCAGAGTGTGATTTTTTGACTGACTTTTATTATTTTAACAAACAGAAAAAAACATTCTATTAATACACATTTTTTCTTATTTGATGCAATATGAATCTCTAATTATAATGTTAAATTAAATAAGACTGAGTGTAAATCACATTAAAGATAAATGCCCAATTAAAAAAATCGCGGATAAATAAATTTGCAAAATTAAAATATTGCTTTCACTTATGCTACCTGATCGACAGTACCATGAGATAAAAATCCACAAAATTAATCGTGGTAAGGGGCTAGTTATACGCATGTCTTTATCCTTAGCTTTGAGCACACCCAGGTAACGACACGGTTTGGCTCGGTGCGAACCCAATTGTGAGGAAGAACACCCTGGGAGTCGTCAGAGGCCTCCCAACAATATCACGAGAGGATTCGGCTCGATGGTTATTTAGAGTAGTCTCCATATCACAAAGTTTCTATACATTTACAAACATCCAAATCTTTTCCAGGATTCGAACCCAGGCCCTATGGCACAGCAGTCAGCGTCACTAACCACTATAACAGATGAGCGCCTAAAATTAAATTAAAGAGCTCTTTATATAGATGTTAACTTGATGTTAAAAATGTGAATTTAATACATGTGTGTAACCTTTTCTCGTTTTCTTTTTCTTAAAAGATATTTTGATTTTATGTCTTAATCTCAAACAATGTGTGTGTGTGTGTAGGATGACAGCCATCAGAAACGAGCGAAAAACTTACATAACATATCATTTATACACATCTGCAGAATCATTGCATATTGATTGTAGAATAAATCAGTGGTTCTAAAACTGCAACCCGCGGTTGCCGGGGTTCCTCGCCTTTTTTCCAGGTGGCACCGAAATTCTCTCACTTAATTTTTACAATCTGAAAGACTTGCAAACTCTGAAAGGCCTTACAGAAAAAATTGAAAGATGTATTATACTAGACCAGATCTAGAATTGCCGTCAATGAAAAAACTAATGGAACAAGTATTTCGATCAAGAATATGAATTTAGGGAGAGGTGTTCACAATCTTGGGGGTTTGCGATGTCAGGTTAATACATAGAGGGGGGAGCGGTGATCAAAATTTTAAGAATAGCTGGAATAAGGAATCTTTGTAAATGGAAAATAACTGTTTGATTTATATTTTGGATTTAAATCCTATTTGAATGAGTATATGTTGCCATGATTAAAATTAATGTGATGAACCTAAGTTAGCGAGTTTTCTCGTAATTTTGAACCATTTTAGTGACGAGAATGACAACAATGCGGTATCCACTGTCCAAACATCTATACTATTCAAAATGTAAGGATGGTGAACCGTCACTAAAGTTTAACGTGAAACAGTCCTTCGGTACCAAAATTCTTATCAGGATCCGAACACACGAATCTACAGGAACAACAAAAGCTTTCGACCATGCACACTAGAATATTTTTAAGATCATTACTTAGGTTAAGAGCTCTTAGTTCATTAAATTAAACAGTACTCAAATACCTTTAGTACAACAGCAAGGAGACAAAATATAATCGATTTCAGGTCCGAACTATTCGTAGCAAAGTGATTCATTTACTGTGCAAGTACATCACGGAATAATTAAGTAAAATTTATTTTTATTTGCGTCTCTAAATACATACCCTTTTAAAGTCTTTTCTCAGCCTCTTTTGAGCAGCCGTAATTACAATGATACCATAGGTGTCTAAATTTAGAAATTGAGTCTAGTAAATTAGCTATACAATATGAAATTAGAATACTTAATAGCATTACTTACAATTAAGTTTGAGATACAATGTGTGTGTGTTCCAGTTTTGAACACTGCACAGAATACATTAAAATGATTAATTATACATAGAAACTGAATTAACACAGGAATTAGCGTCTTACGTATATGAATCCTGTAATTAGAACTCACACAAAACTCTCTTCTTTGTGATTCTAAACATTATTGTATTATGAAAAGAAAGGAGTAGCGTAAACTTTTCTTTTCACCAGGTATAAAAAATTTATTGACCCGTCTAATAAATCGATAAATATAATCTATATAAATAAAAATGTGTGTGTGTGTGTGTGTTTGTTGTGTGTGTGTGTGTGTGTGGTGTGTGTGTGTGTGTGTGTGTGTGTGTGTGTTGTGTGTGTGTGTGTGTGTGTGTGGTGTGTGTGTGTGTGTGTGTGTGTGTGTGTGTGTGTGTTTCATACCTTCCTAAACCATTTATCCGCGCTTGCGATGAAACTTTGGGGAATGGTTGGACGCATGACCGCGAAAGTTTTTAAGTTAGTAAAATTGACCCCTAAGAGTCGTTGTGAAGGGTTAAGGAGTGTTAGAGATATATTTTATTGTTTTTAAACTACAAAGAGATCTACAAATTTGAAATTTAGTGGGCCTATTCATTTCAAGAATTAGATGTCCGTTGCAAAAAGGGTTTGGCGAAAAAGGACAAAAAAAAGGGGGACGGAGAATATTAGATAAATATTCCCGTTTTTGAACTATTGGGCCTACAAACTTGAAATTTGGTAGCCCTGTTCCGTTGATAAAGCTGAGATTCGCTACACAAAGTTTTTTTTTATTTTTTTTACCGAAATTGAACCTCAAGGTGTGTTGCGAGGACTTAAGGGGTGTTATATCTATAAATATTCCGTTTTTTTAACTATTAGACCTACCTACATGCTAGAAATTTAGTAGGCCCGTTCCATTCATGGAATAGAGATACGCTACAAAAAGTGTTTTGAGAATCCACCCGAAAGTTCGTTGCGAGGGCTTAAGGGGCGTTAGAAATAGGTATTACCTTTTTTAAACTTTTAGATAACCGGACATGTAATTTTGTTGGCAAGTTTTTTTTTTTTTGGTTGAATATAGATCCACTAAGAATGGATTTTACGAAAATTTACTCTTTTATGTGGGAAAGAGGGGGGAAAGTTGCTGGGATTTATTTATAAAAAAAAATTTTCGTTATTGAAATTCTACTTATCATAATGAAATTTATAGTAGATGTTACTTTCGTTAAGAAAGGACTTTACGGAAATCAACTCCTACGAGAGAGAAGGAATCTTTTGCGCCACATTGATAAAAAAAATATCCGTTTTTGAACTACTAGACCTACAGTAATGAAATTTGTTTTGTATGTCTCTGTTGTTGAATTGAAATGGTTTGTTGAACGGCTTTACAGAAACCGACTCTCAAAGGTGGTTACTTGAGCTTATTGATAAAAAAATTCCTTTTTCAATCTATTAGATTTAGACTTGAAATTTGGCAAGCATGTTTATCATTGACTAGAGATCCACTAAAAATGGGTTTTGTGGAAATCCACTCGAGAGGGGGTTGCGAGAGAGTGTAAAAGATAATTCTGCTTCAATTTTAGAAATATTATTTGGAAGTTATGTCTTTTTTAAATCAAGATTTATAAGAATATTTTTCAATACAATCGAATTCTTAATGCTAAGATACCAATAATTTATACAAATACAAACAGCATATATTCATATACCATCATGAAATACCCAGCGAAGCGGGATGGTATTATCTAGTATGTAATAAAATAACAAATTGACGCAGAATACAAATGACATATGTATAATTCGCTATATAAACGTTGTTTACTATTAATATATTCATTATTTTTCTATTACTAAACAAGATGCGTACATTTATTTTGAATATTCCTCAGTTAGGTATATACGGCACCTACGTTTCTATGAATATTGATTTTTTTCTTGTGGCCCATCTAAGTTAAACATTGTTTGTTTGGCCGAAGTTAACCTTGAATTTGACACCCTTGTTTCACAGGGTCTCCTGGAATATTGTATAACCATTTTGCACTATTTATTCACTACTTTCTAACTTGTAGGTTTTCTAAGCTTAAACCTTAACTGTTGATTAAAATTAATGCGATTCACTCCCCAGTGCTACCGTTTTTCGCATATGCGGTGTATTGGAAGCGAAAGAAAAAACACAAAAAAGCAAATTTTTCTCTGTAAAAAATACATCCTTCGCAAACACACACACACTTACAAAGTCATTTCATTGCATTCCAAAGCCTCCGGCATAATTTTTCTGATAACAGCTCCAAGAAAATAACGTACTTTGGAAGGACGGATTTAAACTTCCAAGACACTCAACGCTCCAGTTGAGCAAGAAGTGAATACACACCGGCGGTACTTAAGGACTAGATAAGTTTTCCATGGTACCCATTTTGCGTAGTTGAGTGTCGCACATTGTTTATAATTCCTCCCATTTTACATAAAAATAATGAATGGGTGGAATACAAAAGGTGTGACAAATAAATTCCCGGACTGAGCATGCCTTAGCCGTTAGGCTTGGTGTGAAGGAGTGGAATAAAACATAGTTGACTTTGATCTTTCCAATGCTGGGTACGTTATTCATCAATCTATCTAGCTGTTTTTTTTTAATCCTTTTTTGTGATAGACGTTGTTGTTTCGAAATGTCGCGATCATGATATACTTGAAAATCGAGCTGTGCATAAATTTGAAATTTCATGTGAAATTAACAAAAAAAATTCCAACTCACTAAAATTGTTAAAGAAGTGTTTGGATACAATTGCACGACCCATTGTCAAATTTTTGAGTGGCACAAATGATTTTCGGAAGATCGGGAGGTTGCTGAAGATGATGAACGATCTTGACGATCTGTTGCGTCAAGAATAAGGGATGTTCATCATTTTCGATTGATAATAATGGCATCATCTTGATTGAATGGGTACCTCGAGGCCAAACGGTAACATAGCATTACTAAATTAAAGGCATGAGAAAATTTAGAGAAAGAGTGACTAATAAAAGGCATGAGACTAAAGCAACAAGTGGGTTTTGCGTCAAAACAGCTCATCGGTGCACATTGCAATCTTTGTAAAACAATTATTTGTATAAAAAACGCATTACTGTGCTCGAGCATCCACCGTACTCATCAGATCTCGCACCTTATAACTTCAATCTGTTTCTTAGTTAAAATGCATGGAGAAGAACAAATTTGACGCCTGCAGGAAAGGTGAACGACACACTTACTGAAGATGGTGACACCTAATGAGCCGCAGCACTGCTTTCAACGGTGGAAAACTCGTATGCAGCTATGTATTGATAGGGAAAGGAAGTATGTTGAATGGGATTAAAAAGTATGTGTACATAGTTTTTTAATAAAGGTATTTTTTTAAACAAGTCTGGTTATTTAATTGCCACATTAGTATATAAGAAATAACCTGCTTTCTCCTGTTCAAATACGTTTTAAATTTATTAAATTCTAAAAGTGTTTGTAATTTTCTTTCAAGTATAGATGCGTACACTTCCTTCAACTTTCCTACCTCAGAAGAGCTCGGTTTTGTCCTCGTCACTTAACTGTCGTTGAAAATTACGAGTTAGTAAGTGAATACTAACGCCCACTATTCAGCTATTTGAGATCTTTTGGTGACGAACCTTGTTGTCTTGAACCATGGTCAAGTGGCAAGGATGACACCTGTGCTGGTTCCCCCCTCGCCTAATTTCCACACTACACCAATGGAATTACTTTTGAGTATAGTCATATTTTCCATGCATAGCCCCCTACACCGTGGGTCTTCAGCTGTACTAACTCGAACTCATGACAAGTCGATGAAAATTATGAGATCCATAGAAAATAGCCCTCGAGCTGCTTTAGATTGGGACGTAAATTAAAATAAATTAGGTGATCAACCTATCTCAGATGTATTGCATTAAAGAAAAATGTTTTACTGCTTCAATAATGGGTAAATGTATGTATTGTTCTCTAATATTAAAACAAAATAATATAACAATTTATTAATATACAACGTGCAAAAACTAAAAATTATTTTTCTTAAATATGTATCGAAATAAAAAATAATTACGTATTAAGACACCGTGTATTTAGGTATTGAGTCTCTTAGCTATAGTAATAAATCTCCTCTTTTTAAGCGTTCATTCTGTGCGATCAAATGTATTACTTTAGCGTTTAGATCAGACGGAAAAAAAATTAATTATAAGTTCCTAACATGGAGTTCTTTAATGAAATTTTAAGCTATGAAATAAGTGTAATTTTTTATCTTCTGTAAAAAAAGGTTTCTCAGTTTAAGTTCGAAAATAAAAAGCATAGGTTCCCAACCTTTTTTGAACTGCCCCCCCCTTTTCTAGTAAATATTTCGATACCACTCTCTCACACTCCAGAGAAATAAGAGCGTACATAATGCATGGTGAAAACACGAATTAATTTTTTTTAAATATGCGATTACTAATAGAATATATTTTTTGTAATTTAGTTTTTTTTTCTAAAGCTCCCAATTTTTTTTACGTACAAATCTGAAATAGCTATTGCCATGAATATACAATTTTAAATGCATACAATCAACATAAGGTAAACAGTATTAAACTTTACTTTTGTTTGTACATAATCAGCGTATTTTTTAGTATAGTATTTTTTAGACTATATTTGGTTAATCTGTCCATGCCCCTCCATACCATCTCAAAACCCCCTAACTTATTCTGGGTCTTTTACTGCCCCCTTAAATCCTCAAACGCCCACGAGGGGGCGTTATTGCCCACGTTGAGAACCTATGATGTAAAGGGTGCAAATATTTTGTGAGTCTTTACCTATTTATTTTCAGTTTATGTCTTGTCACATAAAACTATAAGGGCATGTATAAACACACACACAACTGCATTTACTCCAGGTATTTTGAACAATACAAAATGTTTAATGAAACATGAATACAGTTATAAGCTTGTTATATATTCCCTTATACAAGAAATACTTAAAAAATACATGTATGAATTATGTATGATTCTTTCCCAACTATTCTTAAGGTAACTAAAACGAAAAAAATCTTCAAATTTTACCTTTTTTTTTTTTTTTTTTTTTTTAAATAAAAAGCATTTTGCCGCATCCTCAGATGCATTAGTTAAACCAATTCGATAAATAGAACAATAGAAAATTGAATTTTAAAATTGTAAAAAAAATGTGATGTAAACTATGTGATTCAGTTACTCATTCTTCTAAATCCGTTCTGTATATAGTATGTATTTTGTATGTAATCCATTTTGTATGTCTAGTTTTTCTATACAAAGAATGAAATTTTTCTGTATTTAATGTTCAAATTTATTGAAAAGTCTACATTTTTTCTGCAAAATTTATGGAAAATTTAAATGATTATTCATGTTTTTTTTTTAAAAAATTTGTTTTTGAAATGTTAATTATTTTTAATTTTGCATAATACACAATGTATTCTTATATATACTCAATGTAGTTCGTATATTATTAGTCAAGTGTATTTATCGTACAAAGTGGATATTAAGTATTATTCTAAATTAAATACAAAGCTTGTAAAATAGGCATTTCGTTTTCCAAACTGCTTATTGTTGCCATTTGAATGCTCATGAATACCTCAAATCTTTAAAACTCTGTTAGTTTTACTTTAAAACAAATAAATATTCATATGTTAACAAAGTACATATAAGTACAAAAACAAATGTTCTTTTGTTATAATTTTTAAAAACAGAGTTCCATTTAAATTAGACATCAAAT